>MCJB01049125.1:28620-40116 GCA_002018475.1 Nicotiana obtusifolia | reverse complement strand
CCCCACCCCCCCAACCATACAATATCGAATTATTTAGAAAGTCGTTCAAGTGCTTATAAGCATGAGTTTCCCCCAGAATGGGAGTAGTACATCCAGTACCTCATGTTTCCATGTTTCGAAAATGCTTGGGCAATCCATCCCGTATTACCTGTATTGAAGATATTCAAGTCACATAGAACCTATCTTATAAAGAAATTCCGGTGGCTATCCTTATTATCAAGTTCGTAAGTTGCAAACCAAAGAGCTAGCTTCATTAAAATACTTTGGAGGAACAATAATATAGAAGAAATGACTTGGGAAGCTGAAGAAGGCATGAAATCCAGGTACCCTCATTTGTTCCATACTAGGGAAGATAATGTTGAGACTATTAAAAATGGCACAACCATAGATACCATGGAAGAAGATTGGAGAATTTTGCAAGAGTGACTAGGATTCAACATTTGAAGATGAATGTTCTGAAGGAAGGGATGATGTTACACCCCACACATTCCCCCACATACGAAGTTGAAGATTAATGAGGTTTTGGCACAACCAATCGGCCGACGACACATTATGAGGATAAAGAGGTGATTACATTTGATCAAATTGCACCAGTTGCCCCACCGGGCGCACTGTTTGGTGCGCGGTAACCCGTTTGGCACTTAGGGCGGTGAAATTTCTAGACTTGGTATAAAAAGGCAGTATAGCTTCCTTCTCTTTCATTCTAGAAAGTGTCGCCAGCTTTAGCTCACTCAAAATGCTCTCAAACCCCTTTAAGAATTCCCAAGCAATTCAAAGCTAAATAAAAGGCAAAAGCATTAGGATTTAGCATAAAGAATCTTGTGATAATCACCGTGTCCTCTATCTTTTTGTTCTACTAATTTTTGAGATTCCCCAGAGGCGGAGATAATCGCCCTAGAAGTGTGAGAATTCAGGAAGCATAACTAGTTCTTCAACAAGGTATGTAAGGCAGTTTTTCTTCTTGGGACGTGTTTGTGTAAGCGCTTCTGTTGAATCTACCATATGTGGTAAGACTGAATTATTTTAAGCCACCCTTGATAAGGTTGTTCATGATCATGTATATTCCTTGCCAGTGGCATTCTCTTTCCAGTCTGAAATGTTTTCGAATAATATCTTAAGGTTGTGAAACATAAATTTATTCTGAGTCTAATCTTCATGTCTCTCAAAATTGATCTTACATTTCCCTTATCTATATATGTATCTATTTTACTTTACCGAGCCACGCTGTGTCGGTTGTGTAGGACACTTATTGTGCAACCACTGATCATTTGGGTATATTGAGACATCATGTAAAATATTTATCGAGCCCTTGTGTGGCCGGGTATGAACGAGTCCTCCATGAGGCCTGGTACGGGATGATGTTTTATGAGATACTACTGAGTCTTCTTGAGACTGGGTACAACGAGTTCTCTTTAGATTGGGTACAGTCGAGATTTCCTGAGGACGGGTATGACCGATATCTCTTGAGGCTAGATACACTAAGTCATGTTGAGGCCAGGTACAATGTGATGAAAGCTTAAGGCTATACTAAGTCCTCTGTGAGACAGTGTATGATATGAGATGATGTGGCCCAAAGAGTGAATGAATAATGTAATATTATATTTAATGCATAGCCCCAGTGAGTGGCTTAACCTTTTACAAAACTTGCTCACATTCATAATCACTACTGTGCAAGCCCCCTATCTTCGGTGTTCAGGTTGAAATGGTGTATTCATGTCTCATATGTTATGTTCATGGTTTACATATAGTATTAGCTTTACATACTCAATACATCTTTGGTACTGAAGCCCTTTTCTTTTGGGCGATGTGTCCATGCCTACAAGTATAGAAAGACCCAGTGACGTCCCACCCCACTAGGGTGTATATTTCAGCGGTAAGTTGTTATGCTCCACTTCTACGGAGTAGCTGTAAGGAAGTTAATAGGTACTATAGTTTGTGTCTCTAATATTTTGGGTATGGTGGGGCCTTGTCCTGATCAAGTTGTATATTAAGGTACTCTTAGAGGCTTGCAGACTAGTGTCCAATATGTATGTAAATGCAGTTATGACTTTGTTGGCAACGGGGATATACATATATTTTCAATGTTAAGGTTTCTCCACAGTCAATTATGAACATTTAATAATTTTGTTATTATACTTGGAGGCCTTGTTGGCCTGGATTCCATATTGAAAGGTCTAAGTATGGGTGTCGGCTTGCAGGGGCCCTCTGGCGTCGTGTGCCAGTCGCATCCTCCAAGGTTGGGATGTGACAATAGTATCCCTAAAAATGGCAGTGATGGTACAATGAGTGGTAAGATAGCTAAGTTTTACCGTTGGTTGCTCTAAAATTGAATAGGTGCTTCTATAGCCTTGGAATAAAATGGAGAAGATGTTTCTGAAATGATGTTGCAAAGCTAACGAGGTAGCTTTGTGAAATGTGTCATATAGCTAAAGACTACGCCTAGAAGGCATAGATGTGACGAAAAGGATTTGCATGAGATGCAAAGGGAATATGGACGCTTGATTATCATCTCTGTATGCTGGACAGTCTTATGGTATGGATGTATTGATGGACCTTTAAGTTGTTCATTAGTGGAATGAAACTAATTGTTACAGCTAGTGGATGAGTGTAGAATCAGAAGGATCAATTGATTATGTAGAAGTTGTAACCCTAGTAAAGTCACATAAGGAGGTTCTATTATGGCTAAACAGGTGGGTTATCTCATGTGAGAAGGTTTGCAATTGTATAACTTCTTATGAGGTTCTTATGAAGAGTTTTCTTTCTATCCAGTGAATGTATGAGTTATGATGAGAGTTTGAATAGGCATGAGGAAGATGACATGACTTTCTCAAGGTTAAGTATGCATTTGGCAGATAATTTGGAATGTGTTATAACTGGTAGTACATGAACTTATGAGAAATTTAGATGAGTAACTATGCGAGGTCATGGTAGTTTAAGAGAAGTTATTGTAGGTTCCGAATGATTTGATTATTGATTTGAGCCAATTGGGGGAGTCTACTATCGACAAGGAGATCATATGGGCATGTGTTGTTGTAGTTCTTGGATTAAGGTATGTGTATGGGTTAGTTATTACTTGAGAAGGGTGACATAAAAGGTGACTTGGGCAAGGAATTTGGATGTCTCATGTACTACACTTTATTGATATACGGAGATCGTTGAATGACTTAGGTTTAATATTCTTCATTGGTATAATGTGCAACAAGAAAATATTCACTCGGTTGCCTAAGGATGGGATTTCTTTTTTTAGAGAAATCATGTAATAGAGAACAAGTCGTTAGACATTTTTGGCTATGCATCGGGGACTAGAGCAGAGTGGGTGACTCTCGAGAATGGTTCTAGCGGGTTCAAGTTCCAAGATGTGATATTTAAGGATTTACAGGACACCTTGTTTGGTTAATAAATTTGAGAAAATGGATTATGACAGGGGCTTGGAGTACTTCTATATCGTTATTGATATGCATTACAAGACAGATGAAAGAAATGGTTTCAGATTCGTTGAAGGGAACTTTAGAAACATATTTCGATTTGAGGTACTTTTGGGTGCATGAAAGGGAATATAGTGGCTTACATATACTGGGACAACATAGTTTCATTTCGGGATCATTTGGTACGAGTTTTTGTGGAAGGTTACAGTGTATTGAAAAAGAATAGTGATGCCTTGATGGCGAGTCAAGGGTAATCTAAAGAAGTTGGATCACTATAGTAGTGTCTTGGACCAACATGGTAATAGTAATGATTGATATCTTTGGTATGATGTGGGCATTACAAATGCTTTTGTGGTAGGACTTTTGGGTTGGCAGTCGATGTAACTTGGTTGACTTGGAGAGACTTAGTGTTAATGGAAAGATTAATGTGTAAGTGGGTATCTAGAGTTGATATGGTGTTGTTCATGGCTTAAAATTAATGTCGTTTACATGCTTGAAGAGTTTGTTGTACGATGGTGATTGACTCATGGGTTGAGCAAAGTTGTATTCTTCTAGGTGAAGGAGCGCGTATGAGGAGGACTATCCTACTTGTGATTTAGAGTTGATAATGGAATTCTTTTACTTATATATGAAATCATGATGGATGTGGTAAGTCGTGTGAGGTTTGGATTGCTTTTGCAAGGTTGTGGTTCATTTTTTTTGCAGAAAGATTGGTATTAGAGATAGCACCAAGGTGTAATGATCCAACTAGTCATTTTGAGCATTTGCATTCCATTCAACTATTTGAAGTCTTGAGCAGCATCGTATGATGTATTATGACTTGTATGAATCGCCAGTTATGATTTTCAGGTTTTTCGAAATTCGTTTGGAAGAATGAATTTCATATTTGTAGCTTTAAGTTGGAAGAGTTGACCAAGTTTGACTTTTATGTATTTGATCCCCGAAACGGAGTTTTGATGGTTCCATTAGGTCCGGATATCCTCGTTTTTAGAATTTGGTTGATGATTTGAAAAGAGAAATTGGGGGGTTTTTGTTTAAAGTTTCATAGAGTGAATTTTGGAGTTTTGACCGTCGATTCGGAGTCTGTTGTGAGTGAAACTAGTATGATTGGACTCACAATTGAATGGGTTGTCTATTTTGTGAGTCTTTCCATGTTCCGAGGTGCTAGCCCGGGTTTGACTATTTGGTTGATTTTGGGCTTTTGATTAAAGATTCAACCTTTATCGATTAGGTTTGTTTCCTTTGGCATTATTTGATGTATTGGAGTTGCTTTTAGCTAGTTTCGAGCCATTCGAAAATCGGTACACGCGGGATGACATTTTTTGGAGCATCGTTCAGCTTGCTTGGTATTGGATTTGGCTTGTTGAGATAAGTAACAATTCTAAACTTAGTGCTGAGGGTATGAACCGCTAAATATACACGTTATGTGCTTAGTGTTAAGGTGACGGGTGTGTGGGCATGCACCGCGTTAATTGTGACTTGGTTGATTCTATGATACTGTGTAGTTACTTAATCTTGTTTATATCCTTGAAATTTCCACATATTAGAGAAATTGAGCTGTGAATCATATTAGAAATCATGTTTAGGTTATATGCTTATTCTGTTGGTGCCTACTGAGGTCATCTCTGTTGTTGAGTTATTTGCTTAAATTGCATCTAGATACTCAGTCATGTTCATTCATTTACATATCATATCTCATTCTCTATTATCATTCGTTGTCACATCATATTGTTGTCATTATTTAGGTTGATTGGCATTAGATTTGTGAGCCCGAGAGACTGGAGAGATTGATGACTGAGTTGAGGCCTGAGGGCCTTGTGAGTGATATTAATGGAATTGGACTGCACGTCACAACAGGTATTATATATAAATGTGGATCGAGTTGTACGCCGCAACAAGCCTTATGGCTATATATATGTGGATCGGGTTGCATGCCGCAACAAGCTTTATGGCTATATATGGATCGAGTTGCATTGTAATAGGCCTTAGGGCCATATGTGGACCGGGCTGCACGCGGCAATAGATTATATTAGCACTTAGGCGGGATTCAACCCTCCGGAGTCTGCACACCCATAGTTAGTGCGGATTCTATTGTTTCATGATAGGATCAGTCTGTGCATCGCGGCTGGTACCGTATAGTGCTGAGTGACTGAGTGTGTTGAGTGATTGAGCGTGATGAGTGGGAGTGTGAGACAATGATATTGAGTACTATGAGAGTGTAGTTACATGAGTTCATCACTATGGTGCATTGCATTGACATGTATACTAGGCATACATGCATAGAGATGCATTCCCTCATGTTATATGGTTTTGTGACCTTTATGACATTCACATGTACATTGACATATAGGCATAGAGATGTACTTTTCTCATGCCATCTGATAATGAGACTTCTTAGTTGTTGAAAGTTTTTGGGAAAAATCACAGTTTTCAAACTTACTCATATATTTGGTGTTTTCGGTGAAAGATTTGAGATTTACTGTTATACTTCAAAAGTGTGCATATTTTCCATAATTGTGAATGAGCTGAGTTATTCTAGTACCATCTTTATTATATTGCTATGGATTGTGGCTGGTTATTGGAGTTGGATTCTAACCGTTGTCCCAGCTCGTCACTACTTTCAATCTAAGGTTAGGTTTGTTACTTATTGAGTACATGGGGTCGGTTGTACTCATACTACACTTTTGCATCTTGCATGCAGATGTTGGATGCTGAGGTTGTTGTGTACGACGGGAGCTAGATCTGAAGATGTACCGGTGTTCCAATTATAGCTATCACTTGTCCTTGGCAGCATTAGATTTGAATTTTGTTTATTTATATTTCAACAGATGTTTTAATTATTTCAGTTTAGTCTTGTAAAAATCTAAATCTTAGAAGCTCATGATTTGTATTACCAGTCCTTGGGAAATCCTTTGTATAATAGTTCAGTTGTATTGATAGTTAGTTATTGGCTTGCCTAGCGGGTTGAGCTGGTGCCATCATGACTAGTTGGATTTTGGGTCGTGACAAGTTGGTATCAGAGCTCTAGGTTCATAGGTTCTACGAGTCATGAGCAAGTGTCTAGTAGAGTATTGCGGATCGGTATGATGACATCCATACCTATCTTTGAGAGGCTACAGGGCATTTAGGATAACATTTCCATCTTTCTTTTCTTGTCGTGCGACATTGATTCAGCTTGAACCGTACCTCTTTGAATTCCTTACACGCACATGTGAGCGCTCAGTATCAATTGTGCACCGACGACTTGTGATTCCATGGATGAGGTGTGAGATGTGATTTTTGTGTGCTGATGATGGGCCAGTCTGGAGGACTTGAGGCTGGATTTTGACGGTAGCTTGAGCACGGGGATTTCAGTTGTGTGAGTATATGCTTTTAGACTTATATATCCGGTAGTGTCCCTATGAGTGGAATTTATGGCTCGGTGAGTGGTTGGATAGCTATATGATGATATATTGTGTGACTATGGGATGTGTTCAGATGGTTTGAATGTGATGAGAAGAGTTTTCTTGAGATGTAAAAAGGACTATTGGGTTCTTGATCCCTGTCTTGATATGACGTATAGTCTCGAGTTATGAGTGTGTTGACGGATCTTTCATGTTGTTTAATTGAGAAACAAAGTAGATTTTCATGTCTTGTTGATGAGTTCAAACTCAAAAAGATTAAGCGATTGCATAGTAGCTGTGGCTGTGAAAGGGGATAAAGAGATGTCAGTTTGAGGCTAAGTAGGTGGATTATCACTTGCGCGGTAATCTACGGATGTTTGATCCTTATAATGTTGTGTGGAGGTTTTCTTTTCTACTAGTGAGTAGGTGTTGCGATTTGAGTTTGGATTGGTTGAGAAAGTTAACCTGACCGTCACGAGGATGAATGCGAGAATTGTAGATGATTTGAGATATTGGATGGTTTGTGTTACACGAGCTTATGAAGGATTTTGTTGAATCTCATTGTGGTATTATGGCAGTAATGGGGTATGGGTATTGTGAGTTATTCGAGTGTTTTGATCTATGGCTTTGAGCCAAGTGGAGGAGTCCGCTATCACCGGTTTGATTGCATGGTTTTGTGTTGTGCTAGTTTCGGTTTGAGGCATAGTTGTGAATCAGTAATGACTTGCAGAGGTTGAGATAAAGGATGGCTCGAGTAAGGTTATTTCTAAATATGAAATATATTAAACTTTATGGGTATATGGAAATCATGGAATAATTTGAGTTGTTATTCGCGACGGATGTAGGTGTGAATTGGAGTAGGAATTTGGTTGGTTGCATTAAAGTGAGGTTATTTCTTCGGGTGTTGTCATGCTAATGGGGTTAGGTCGTCCGGCCCGTTTGGGTGGTGTAGTCGAGATTTGAGCAGAGTAGATGACTTTCGAGAAGGATCTAATGTATTCAAGATTTAAATATAGAAATTGAGAATTAATTCGGATTTGTATATGGCTAGACTCCAAGATTTGTGTCGGCTAGTGTCGGGACTCGCGGTATTTTGGTATCACTATGGATTCTACATTTTAGTGTCAGGAAGGTAAAAGAAATAGTTTTAGGTTCACATAAGGACTCTTCGGAGTGGGTGTCTTGATTGTGGTACTTTTGGGGTGCTTGAGAAGGAATACAACGGCTTACGGGCCTTAGGGCGGTGTGGTTTTATTCTAGGATCTCGTGGGGTGAGTTTTGGTTGAGGATCATGGTATTATGGAAAGAAAGAGTGCAAACTTGAAGGCAATTCAAAAGGAACTCAGAGGAAACAGGACAACTTGGTAGTAGGTTGGATGAGCACATTATGATTGGTTTTTTGGGTAAGTATATATGATGTGGTGAGTTTCTATAGGTGTTTTGTGGCAATGCTCTTGGGTATTGGGGACCTGCGTGGCTTGGTGGAGTTAGAGAGATTCAGGTCTGATGGTTTGGTTATGTGCAAATGGGTTTCGAAGAGTCCTCGATGGTCTTTATCACAGTTTGAGTTGGATATTTCCTACCAGTGTGAGGAGAATGTTGAGTATTGTGATTTTCTATTGGATGGGATCATGTGGAAGGTTCCTAGCTAATTGAGTATGTAGTTTGATAGTGACCCAGAGTTGATTATGGGATTCTCGTACTTTTCATATGATGGCATGTGTGTTGTGTGGGATTGAGATTTGCATGTGCAAGGTCACGGGTCAGTTTTGAAGGGAAGGTCAAGAATTCTTAGGCAATATGGACAGGTTCATATGACTAGATGAGTACTATTCCTACTTGGTATTGCCTGAGGAGAGTGTACATTTAGAAGGTGCATTGTGCTTTGACTTACGGATGCTTCATTAGTATTGCGGTACTCGCTCCCTTGATCGCCTGCTGATATGTAGATTTTTGCTATGTGTCGCGGAAGAATTATGGAAGTATTATCGTGTATGAGAGATATGTTAGACGTTCGGGTGGTTTGAGTTGAGGTTATTCGTGTTCTGATACGATCTATGTCTTATTTTTCTATGCTACGAGGGATTGTGATTTGTTCGCTATATGCGCACATGGTGTGGTTCTGTTTGAGCCTTATAGCATACTTCGTGTGATTTGGTGATTTGGGGTGTGGAATGGTTGGTTGCGCCTTGGTTATGGTCTTTTCGGGCTGTGGTATATTGCGTTATTTTCTTCTCCATGGTTATGGTCATGTACTTGTGTACTTGGCGTCGAATTGCTTATGGTTGTTGATTTTGAGCATTGAAGACTCGAGATATTTCATATGGGTCGATGTTTGGATGGGTCACGTATTGCAGCTAGGCTATGATAGAATATGATCCTTTGTGTTAGATTCGTGTGTTTTGGCTCTATGGTGTGATGGGTTCTTAGCATTGCGTTGTGGTGGTACTTGTTGAGCTTGTGGGACAGTTCTCTCATTTGAATCATTTTCCATTTTTGGGTGCATTTGAATTGTTGCTTATTGGTGAACGGATTGCACGGTTATGGCTTTAGGATCTATTGGTGTGGCATGTCAGTAGGGCGGCTGTATTTGATAAGATGAGGTTGTCGGATCTAGAATGGGTGCTATCGGATCTGGTTGCGGTATATTTGGAAGAATAATATCGGAGGAGAGAGAGTTCCATGACTTGTTGATTTGATAAGTTGTTACGAGTTTCTGCGTGTTTCTTTCATCATCGGCAGTGTACGAAGTTTTTAGAGCGAGGTTTTGTTTGATATGAGGTTTGTTACCGGTATTAGGTTTGTTATCGAGCAACTACAGTGATTAGAATTATTTCTATGAGTATTTGAGTTATGTGGTATATCATGTGATTGTGTCTTGGGTGTGGTTATGGCTTGATTGACTAAACTACTCTCTTAGAATTGAATTTCATGATGTTCCCATAAGTTTCAAGTATGGTTGGCTCAAGTTCCTTATTCCCATGTTCCGAGTTGTTCCTAATAAATTCGATTATCCCGAGTAAGCAAGTGTCGAGAATTACGTATTCAAATTGTGTTCCGAATGTTCCATCACATTATGTTATCCTTCGGGAATGTGTTCAAGAATGATATGTGTATTAAAATGTTATGGCTTGAGTCGTGTTTAAAATAAAAGTCCATGATGCTTAACTTGGAAAGAATACTCCATGCATCTAAAACTCCAATTGCTTATATGTGTACCTAAATTCTTGATATGAAATGCCTTGTTCTTGATAATCTATAAGGATGCTTTAAAGTGAAAGAAGTGGGTTGAAAATATAAAGTGCGGCCAATGTGCCAAGAGTGAAAATTACAATGTGGCTAATAGTGCCAAAAAAATGAAATGATGTGAGAAAGGTTATAAAATGAACCTTGATTCAACTGTTCCAAATTGACTTTGAAAATATATGTGCCTAAAAGCTTATGTACTCAAGTCATGCCCAAATGTGGATGTTTTAACTAATGCTATGATTTGTAAATATTTCTAAAGTGTTTATTCACGAGTTGAAATTATGTATTGCCTTTTTGGGAAAAAGTATTTCAAGAATGAATGACGTGTTAAATATTTTCAATTGTGACTTAATATGTTATATCCTATTTTGGTAAGAACACCTTACATGAAATAAATGTAATCAAACACCTATATCTCATATGATAAAACCTTATGAACCTACTCTTGCTATGGCCAAAGGTGCCATATGGTTGATTGAAAGAGAACCCCTTGTACAAATTATTATCGTTTTGGAAATCTAGAGTTTATGGTATTGTGATTACACCTCCACCCGCATACGATGGGGTGAGGCGGCATGCCCGCTTTGTGTAGAGTTTATGGAATTGTGATTACACCTCCACCCGCATACATTGGGTGAGGCAGCAGGGCCGCTTTTTGTAGAATTGTGGTATTGTGATTACACCTCCACCCGCATAAATTGGGGTGAGGCGGCAGGACCGCTTTGTATAGAGTTTATGGTATTGTAGTTGCACCTCCACACGCATACATTGGGGTGAGCGCGGCATGGCCGCTTTGTGTAAAGGTGGTTATAGATGATCCTCGACTTAAAATTTATAAATGTTGTTGGAAGCTCTTGATAAATTTGCTTTGACTTTAACGGCTATCTAAGCCCTGTTAATTGTTGCCACGATTCATCATATCCATGTGGTATTTCCAAGTCCTTGAATAGGTGTTTTGGCTATCATACTAATAGTATTCCACGTGTACTTACGTCCCTTTTGCCGGGGGCACTGCATCTTAAATGGATGCAGGTCGTTCATTAGTGAGCAGCTTTAGTCCTCGATAGCAGTCATTCTCTATTCAGCTGGTTTTGGTAAGTGTTTACCCTTGAATTATATGTTTCAACCTTCTTGTCGTTTGCCTCAATTCTTTTTTCACCCGTTTCGACCTGTTTGGTCAACTCCTCGAGCATTTTGATAATCCCGGAGTTGATTCTTGAACGGCTCTCATCCGGTTGCGCTGTGATCCACTCATTTTGTCGGGCTGCCCCTCGAGAAGAAATGGCTTCGGCCCCGCCCGGGTTCCGATCGCGATTTTGTAATTAGGCTATGGCCGCTTGCTGGGCTTGTAGCATATCAAATATTACTTTGAGGCTGATTTCATTTTCTCCACTATGTTGAATCCCTGAGTGATTTCCCCCCTCCCCCCCCCCCCCCCC
>MCJB01049125.1:13035-25560 GCA_002018475.1 Nicotiana obtusifolia | reverse complement strand
GGTTCGCTTTTCAATTTCGCGAACCGCATTCTCGTCGCATTCCTCGCCCGAAGTTTCTGTTTCTGTTCGAGACACGGAAGGCCTATTTCGCGATTCACTTTTTCATTTCGCGAATCGCTTTCCCGTCGCTTTTCTTCGCCTTAGTTTTCTGTTCGTGTTCGCGATGGGCAGGGGGATTTCGCGAACCGCTTTTCATTTCGCGGTTCGCTTTTTCCGTCGCTTTTTCGACAAAATGCCAGCCCAGCTCTCTGCTTCCTTTCGAGACCCCTCTTGTCAAATATGCGAATCGCATATGTAAAAAGCGATTCGCATAATCCCTCTTTCTCTTTTCTTTTTTTTTTAACGCTTTCGTTTTCCCGCTCTTTTTTTTTTTCAACATATTTCAACCATTCTTCTCATTCTTAGGCCCATACACACTTACCACGTTACAGCATAATCACATGGGTGAATTTACGGGGCATCACACCATCTCCCCGCGGAGATAACTTCCCTTTCCTATGGTTCGGAAATCTTTCCTTTCGGAAGTGCACCCAAAACCAGTCACCTTTCTTTAAGTCAAGCTTTTTCCTTCCTTTATTCTTCTTGACCGCTACCTTTTCATAAGCATCCTCCAAAGTTTTCCTCACCTTAGCATGCAATTCGAGCAACGCAACTGCCCGATTTTCTCCGTCAACGCTAATAACTGCATCTCTCGGCAAAGGAACAAGATCAAGTGGTATCAAAGGATTAAAACCATAAACACATTCAAATGGAGTAATGCTAGTCATGCGATGAACAGTTCTATTATATGCAAACTCCATAATAGGTAATCGGTCAGCCCAAGTGCCGGACTTCCCTTTGGTCAAAGCTCGAAGAAGAGCTCCCAAGGTTCGATTAACAACCTCGGTTTGACCATCAGTCTGTGGATGATGTGATGTAGAAAACAAAAGTTTGGTGCCAAGAGCACCCTACAAACACTTCCAAAAGTGACTCAAAAACTTAGCATCCCTATCACTAACAATAGTTCGAGGCACACCATGCAACTTTAATACATTAGCAATGAACAAAGAAGCAACATGTTGTGCATCATCACATTTTATACAAGGAATAAAAATAGCCATCTTAGAAAACCTATCAACAACCACATAAATGCTATCATGACCTCCCCTAGATCGCGGCAGCCCCATCACAAAATCAATCGAGATATCTACCCAAGAACTACTAGGAACGGGTAAGGGAGTATACAAACCATGATTATTAGACCTACACTTAGCTCTTTTACACTCAAAACACGCTCCACATATTCTCTCGACATCTCGCCTCATCTTAGGCCAATGGAACTGTTCTGCTAATATAGCTAAAGTTTTATCAACCCCAAAGTGTCCCATCAAGCCCCCACAATGCGCCTCACGCACCAACAACTCTCGCCACGAGGACTCGGGTACACAAACTCTCCCCTTCTTAAAAAGGTACCCATCATGCCACTGATACTTCTCAATCCGCTGCCCACTAGTAATGGCATCATACACACTCTTAAATTTAGGGTCATGCTCATACATAGACTTAATACTCTCAAAACCCATCAACCTAGACGCTAATGTGATAGCCAAAGCAAACTTCCTAGATAGTGCGTCAGCTACTACATTCTCCTTTCCCTTCTTGTAATGTATCACGTAAGGGAAACTCCCAATGAACTCTACCCACTTGGCATGTCGTTTATTTAGCTTCTCTTGACCCCTAAGATGTTTGAGGGACTCGTGATCACTCCTAATTACGAATTCCTTAGGCCATAGGTAATGTTGCCAATGAGCTAAAGCTCTTACGAGGGCATACAACTCTTTGTCGTACGTAGAGTAATTCAAGGCAGCCCCCTTTAACTTTTCACTAAAATAGACAATAGGCTTCCCATCTTGCATAACAACACCTCCAATTCCCACCCCTGAGGCGTCACACTCAATTTCAAACGCCTTACTAAAATCAGGTAATTGTAACAAAGGGGCAGAACTAAGCCTATGTTTCAACTCTTGGAAGGCACCCTCTTGCAGCTCCCCCCACACAAAAGGCGTATCTTTTCTCACCAACTCTGTGAGCGGTGCTGCTATGGTGCTAAAGTCTTTAACAAAGCGTCTGTAAAAACTAGCTAGTCCATGTAAACTTCTAACATGTGAAACAGTAGTAGGAGTAGGCTAGTCCCTAATAGCTTCTACCTTAGATGCATCTACTTCAACACCTTTAACACTTACAGCAAATCCTAGAAATACAACTTTCTCTACACAAAAGGCACACTTCCTGTAATTAACATATAACTTTTCAGCTCTTAATACTTCAAACACTTGCCTTAGGTGATCAACATGGTCATCTAAACTTCTACTATAAATCAGTATATCATCAAAGTAGACAACCATAAACTTATTGAGAAACGGTTTAAGCACATGATTCATTAATCGCATGAACGTACTAGGTGCGTTGGAGAGACCAAAAGGCATCACCAACCATTCATATAGACCAAACTTGGTCTTGAATGCAGTTTTCCACTCATCACCCGTTTTCATACGGATTTGGTGGTAACCGGACCTAAGATCAATCTTAGAAAACACACTTGAACCACATAACTTATCTAGCATGTCATCTAACATAGGGATAGGATGACGATACTTTACCGTTATCTTGTTGAGGGCTTGGCAATCAACACACATCCTCCAGGTGCCGTCTTTCTTTAGAACCAAGATCACGGGTACAGCACACGGACTTAGACTCTCTCGAACTAGCCCCTTACTCAATACCTCATCCACTTATCGTTGCAACTCCTTAGTATCCTATGGATTGCTTCGATATGCGGGTTTGTTCGGAATTTGTGACTCTGGAACAAAGTCAATTTGGTGTTCTGTCCCCCTCAACGGAGGTAGTCCACTCGACATCTCCTAGGGAAACATGTCCCTGTATTCCTGCAAAACAACACTAACATCACTCGGCAAGAGGTGAACGTTAGTAGAAACTTCATCGTCACACTCAATCAAATAAGCTCCCTTATCTTCCTCAATCTCCTCGTCACTCTCTACCTCACAAACAGTACAATCACATTCATGTCTTAAGGTAGAACCATCACTAGTTCCTTCCCTGGTATTCTTCCAAGTACAAGTAGTTTTTTCAAGGTTCTCCACTCGGATACTAAGTGCCTTTACTTCAACCCATAGCTCCGCTAAAGTAATGTTGGTTACAACCTTTTCTCCTTTTGTAGCCATGTACCTGCAAAGAAACAAGACTAGAGAATATGTTAAGGTTAGTTAAAATTTTCACTCTCACTTTTTGAATGACTCTCGGGTTCACTCAAATTTTTGGGTAGGATTTCACACTTGTCTTTAAATTGGCTTCCTCTAATTGACCAAGTTCCTTAGCGACCTTTCAAGTTCACAAGATATTAGCTTTCTTCGGGTGAGTGAAGTTATGTGACTAGATAGGCGAACAGCTTTAAGTGAGCACAAGAAGCCAAGAATTATCTACGAAAGTAGAAATTCTGAGTTTTAGCACGAGGTCCTACAAGCTCAAAGATTAGTAATTACTTAAGTAGGAAAATTACCTAAGAATTACTAATTAGAAGTAGTGAAATTAAGAAGAATTTCGAAATTGAAGAGATAAGGAAATTTTAGAAGCTTTCCCACTTTAGTTTGGAGAAGACCAATCCTTTCTCCTTAGCCTTTAGGATTTTGGCCCCTCCTTTCCTTTTCCAACAAAAATTAGCCCCTCCTCTCCTTGTCCAAATAGAATTTCAACTCCTTGAAACTTCTCCCTTTTGGATTGGGAGTTATTTCCTTCTTGGACTAGAATTAGAGTTTCCTATTCTCCTCCTCAAATTCGGCCTCCCTAACACGTTTTAGGCTGCTCTTACACATTTTTCAAGCCTCCCTTCAAGAACAACAAATTGATGTTCAAGAACTTCAAGAATTCAATGCAATCTTGTTAAGAACGTTTTGAGGATTCAAGAACTTCTTCAAGAAAAAGGTAAAACTCTTCAGAAACTTCAATTTTAACTCCAAGAACTTCAAGATTTTCAAGATTCAATTGTCTACCTTCAAGAATTTCAACTAGAGTTTCAAGATTTCAAGATTAAACGCGTTCTAGCTTCAAGATTTCAACTAGAATTTTCAAGAACAATTTTTTTAAGCAATCAAGAACTTCGAAACCTTAATCCCTAGATGATTCAACAACTTCAATCAACAACAATTTTCCGGTTTTCTTTCTCCTCTTTTTTTTTCATGTTTTTTTTTAATAAATCAAAAACGAAATTAAAGATAGAACCTAAACTAAGGCACGAAGAACAGGATTGGGATTGTAAGAACAAGCCCTTTCCAAGCTCTGATACCAACTGATGCAATATAATTGCTCTGATACCAACTGATGCAATATAAAATGCGGAAATAAGAAAACAAAAGATAGAAGCAAGACGCTCAATGAACTATCAAGACAACAAGTAGGAACTAGTCTACTTACCTTCTTGATGAAGTCACGGAGTACCTATACTATACGAACAACCCTCAAGACAACAATGGTCTTGCAAACTGTTCGATCAAACAAAGAAACAAGTTCAATTTTGAATCACACCAAAATTGGACAAGTTAATTCACACGATTTTTGGGAGCAATGTGCTGCCATTTTTTGATTGATAATAATGTCAAAAGGTGTCAAAATAATGAAGTGTTTAGGCTTATATAGAATGAGCCTTTACCTAAATCAACTAGGAAAAGAATAACTAGTTAACCTAAATCAACTAGGAAACAACTAATTAACAAAAAGGCCACAATTTGGCTAAGTTTAAGAAATAGTCAAGCAGGACCAAACAAATAAGAATTAATGTCTTCAATAACTACACGATAATACAACATAAACACAAATGTACATGATGCAAATAAATTTGATCAAGTGTTATCAATGCCATCTATGAACAAGACAAGAAAAGGCGTTGGTTAGCCTTGGAGAAAATCGAAGCGTCCATAAATCTTGCTGTGGACGAATCTTGGGTTGAAGATGTATATTTGTGTTTATGTTGTATTATTGTGTAGTTATTGAAGACATTAATTCTTACTTNTAAGGTTAGTTAAAATTCTCTCTCTCACTTTTTGAATGACTCTCGGGTTCACTCAAAGTTTTGTGTAGGATTTCACACTTGTCTTCAAATTGGGTTCCTCTAATTGACCAAGTTCCTTAGCGACCTTTCAAGTTCAAAAGATCAATAGTTTTCTTCAGGGTGAGTGAAGTTATGTGACTCGATAGGCGGACAGCTATTTAAGTGAGCACAAGAAGCCAAGAATTATCTACGAAACTGGAAATTTTGAGTTTTAGCACGAGGTCCTACAAGCTCAAAGATTAGTAATTACTTAAGTAGGGAAATTACCTAAGAATTACTAATTAGAAGTAGTGAAATTAAGAAGAATTTCGAAATTGAAGAGATAAGAAAATTTTAGAAGCTTTCCCACTTTAGTTTGGAGAAGACCAATCCTTTCTCCTTAGCCCTTAGGATTTTGGGTTCCCCCCTTTCCTTTTCCAACACAAATTAGCCCCTCCTCTCCTTGTCCAAATAGAATTTCAACTCCTTGAAACTTCTCCCTTTTGGATTGGGAGTTGTTTCCTTCTTGGACTAGAATTAGAGTTTCCTATTCTCCTCCTCAAATTTGGCCTCCCTACCACTTCTTAGCCCTCTCCCATGTTTTTCAACCAAAATCTTCAAGAACAACAAATTAAAGTTCAAGAACTTTAAGAATTCAAGGCAATCTCGTTAGGAACGTTTGAGGATTCAAGAACCTCTTCAAGAACAACATAAAACTCTTCAAGAACTTCAACAACACAAATTTTCGGTTTTTCTTTCTTCTCTTTTTTTGTTTTTTTCACGTTTTTTTTTTTTGAAGAAAAAAATTTAAGAATTAGAACCTAAAACTAAGGCACGAAGAACAGGATTGGGATTGTAGAAACAAACCCTTTCCAATCTCTGATACCAACTGATGCAATATAAAAAGCGGAAACAAGAAAACAAAAGATAGAAGTAAGACGCTCAATGAACTATCAAGACAACAAGTAGGAACTAGTCTACTTACCTTCTTGATGAAGTCACGGAGTACCATACTATACGAACAACCCTCAAGACAACAGTGGTCTTGCAAACTGTTCGATCAAACAAAGGAACAAGTTCAATTTTGAATCACACCAAAATTGGACAAGTTAATTCACACGATTTTGGGAGCAATGTGCTGCCGGTTTTTGATTGATAATAATGTCAAAAGGTATCAAAAGAATGAAGTGTTTAGGCTTATATAGAATGAGCCTTTACCTAAATCAACTAGGAAAAGAATAACTAGTTAACCTAAATCAACTAGGAAACAACTAATTAACAAAAAGGCCACCATTTGGCTAATTTAAAGATAGTCACGCAGGACCAAACAAATAAGAATTAATGTCTTCAATAATTACATAATAATACAACACAAACACAAATGTACATATTCAACACAAGATTCGTCCATAGCAAGATTTATGGACGCTTGGATCTTCTTCAAGGCTAACCAACGCCTTTCCTTGTCTTGTTTGTAGATGGCATTGATAACACTTGATCAAATTTATTTGCATCAGCTGATGTGAACTCTGCTGGGATTGGTGTTGAGAATACTGCTGGTACTATTTTGCTGGTACTTCTACTACTATTGATGTCTTTGAGATGTCTGCTGGTGCATAAACTACTGGTTCTGAAAGTGTTGAGGATGCTGAGGATGTTGCTTGACAGTGTGGAGTGTTTGGAGTGTCTATTTTTTGCTGCATTTATATTAAAGTGACTGGATATCCTGATGAGAATATGGCTTGATGATTGAATGTCAGTTTTGTTGTTGACTCTAGTGCTGGCTCTAAATCTGATTTTGGATGTCATGTTGTTTGCACTGCTGCTGCCCTTGCTGATAATGCTACTGACTGATTTTCCTGTTGCTTCTGGTACTGCAAAGAAGTGTTGATCCAATGAGAAGTGACTGGGATGTTGGGGTTGCTTATGTTTGGGAATTGTGGTGATCCAGTAAGGAGTACTGTTGGTGTAGGAACATGGTGATTGATGTAATTGCGTTAGACTGAGCACTGGAGGTGCTAATACCACACAACGCAATTGCGCCAATAACCTGAACCTATATGGACAGTTACCTCTAAGAGGTCTGTTAATTTTGTGGAATAGCTGGTGATGTTGATGATGTTTGCATGATTGTGTTGAATATTTTAAATGTTTCCTTTTTGCTGCTTTCATGTGGTGATTGTCACTGATGTTGTTGATGAAGAATGTTGTTGTGTTTGTTGTAGCTGATGTGAGTCTAGTGATGGCTCTGATGTTACTGATGGTGCCACTGTTGCTGTTATGGTTGTGGTTGGCATTCCTGTTGTTGTTGATGTTGGTACTGATAGTGAATGATTGTTGCATTGTTTCCATAGTTTGCTGCTGCTCAGATAACAATTGTGTTCTGCTGGTGCTACTTTTGCTTGAAGGCTGTGTTCTGCTCAGATGGCAATAGTTGCTGGAGTTCTTGCTGCTTCTACTGCATTGTTAACCACTGCTTCTATTTCCATTTTTTCTGTTGCTGAGATGGGTGATTTTTACATTTTGTGGTTCCTGTGGAAGATGCATTGCTCTGTTAGTCTGTTCTGTTGCTTTGAGGGCTAGGCACTGCTTATTTCCCCTGACAATTTGTCTCCCATTCCCACTGTCATTGGTTGAGTCTGTTGCTATTTCTGCTTCTGCTTCAAATGTAAATGAATCCGAAATTGATGCTAAGTCACAGTACTCCTGCAACAGTGAATGTCTTGAAAGTTGGTGGAACCACTGCCCTTTGATTTTGTTGTCTCTGTAGACTTCTACTTCTTTAACAATCCATTGAGAGTGCCGGTGTTCCTTGTTGCATCTGTTTGGTTGATTGGTGTGACACTGAATTTTGCAGTTGTTGCTGAGTTGCTTCTCCACTACTGTCTCTGGTATTTCTGGTCACAGTTAGCTGCTCTTGTTGTCTTTTACTGTCAATGTTTCTGCAATATCTCTGCAATATTGGCCGTGGTTGCTGCAGTTTAGCATCTTGTGAAAAGAGCATTCCTTTTGTCCTTTTTGCATTCCAGTCTTCCTGCAAAACAGAAATATTCATTTCATGGAAATAGGAGGATGATTCCAGCCTATTCTTCATCCAACCTGCATATAAAGGCCAACTGTAATTATTAGTGAAAATTGAAAATGTGATCATTCTGCTATTAATCTAGATTTTCATCCTTCTTTGATCTTTTTTGTGATCCTTGTTTGGTTCCTATCCTAAAATACCCTGACATAGTATGTAACTTGTCATTTTGCTATTTTCACTCTTAAGTAAGGACATTGTGATTTATCAGCATTCAAGAGTCTTCTAGCTACTGTGTCCAATTGGCAGAAGTGTTGGCACTCTATTCTTCCCACTTCCAGTGAATGATTTGCTAGGTGATCTGCCAGCTTGTTCCCTTCCCTATAAATATGAGTTCCTATTACTGTGAGGGATTCTTTTAATTGGAGGATTTCTTCTGTTTGATCAACTATGCACCAAGGTGGTTTCCAGTTGCCATTTATGATATTGTTCAGTAGCATGGAATCTGTTTGTAGCCATATGTGAGACCTTGTGATTTGCAGTATCTCAGAGCTTCTTTGATGGCTGTTGTCTTCTGCTACTGTGTTTGTTCCTTCTGTGATTTCTATGCCTAGTGCATATATTAAATCCCCTGTTTCATTTCTCACACAGTATCCAATTGAGCTTCTTCCAGGGTTTCCTTTTGATGCTCCATCAGTGTTGATCTTTACGCATCCAGGCTTTGGGAATTCCCACAAAATTTTGCTGAAATTTATTTTTGGGGTGTAGTTTTCCAGCATGTGTAGGAGGTCGCACTATTTGTGAGGGACATTGATTCCTGGTTTTCTGGTTTTGACTAGTGCTTGTAGTGTTGTGGATATTTGATATGTGACTCTGCCAGTTGTGATCGTCTCTCCATGCTTGTAACTATTTCTTCTTTTCCAGAGCTCCCATACAATGCAAGAGGGAAGAGCCTGCAGCACTGCTTTGATTCTGTTGACTGCTTGTGCTGTCCAGCATTTGTTATTGCTTGCTGGAATGTTAGTCCATCAAGTGCTATTCCTGCTCTTTGTAGAAACTACTTCCATACCTTGGTGGCAGTGGTGGAGGTGAAGAAGAGGTGTATCATGGTTTCCTCTTTTGGTTCAGTGCAGCACCAGCATTTTGAAGGCAAATGATATCCCCATCTTTTCAAAAGATCATCTAATGGTAATTTTGCCTTCTAGACTCTCCACATGAAGAAGGCAATCTTGAAAGGAAGCCCTTTAACCCAGATCATCCTGTAAGCTCTTTTGGGATCTTCTCTTCTTCTGAGGTATTCCCAAGCTGTTTTGACTGTGAATTGACCTTGATTTTGTAGCATCAAAAATAGGATGTCTAGAGTGTCTTCCATGTTTGGTGGCCTTAATGAAGTTGTTATGTGTTCCACCATTTCTTGTGGCAAAGCTTCTGACAGTTGTTGCATGTTCCAATCATCATTTTGCAGGACATTGTTCACATTTTGAATTGATTCATCAATTGGGAAGTTTGTTGGCACTATGAAATGTAATGCTCCCAACCTGGTCCAATATCATACCAGAACAGTGATGATCCCATTTTGATTTGCCAGGCAATTTGGTGTTCTATGATTTCTTTGCATTCTAGCATTTTCTTTCAGGTTTTTGATCCTTTTTTCCAAGGAACAATTACTGCATTTAGTGTTTTACAATATTTTTGACACATGTATGCACTCCAGAGACTAGGCTTAGTTCTGAAATTCCACCATAGTTTACAGAAGAGTGCCTTGGACATGTCATGTAGAGATCTGAACCCTGCACTTCCTTCTTCACAAGGAATGCATAGGTTATTCCATGACGACCAGTGTCTGCTGTTTCCTCCAACTGTGCTACTCCAAAAGAATTGTGCAAAGAGCTTGTGGAGATTGTTGATTACTTGCTTTGGAGGGTTTACTGCTGATAACAAGTGCACTGGCATGCTTTGCAAAACATGCTTGATCAGGATAGCTCTGCCTCCAATTGAGAGCAATTTCCCTTTCCAAGATTGGAGTCTCTCTTGTACCTTATTAACTATGTCCTGATAGTATATGATCCTTTTCCTGGAGTAGTGCATTGGGCAGCCCAGATAAGTGAATGGGAGGTCCTGTCTTCCAATGTCTGTAATTCTTTCAACTTTTGATACTACTTCAGTATTGGCTGAGTGATGCAAAAAGATAGCAGATTTACCCTTGTTGACCAGTTGACCTGAAGCTGCTTCATATGCACTCAAAACCTCCATTATCAGCTGTAAAGAGGTGGCATTTGAGGATGTGAAGATGATCATATCATCTGCACAAGCCAGGTTATTGATTTTTGGACTCTTTCTGGGTATCCCAAAGCCTCTGAAATAAGGATTATGATGGAGTGCATTCAGTCCTTTTGAAAGGGCTTCAGCAGCTATGATAAACAGTGTTGGAGATAGCGGGTCTCCTTGTTTGACTCCCCTTGTCGATTTGAAAAAATCATGAGGCTGACCATTGACGAGAATTAAATACCAATTATTGCCCATGATGTCAAAGATAATGTCGATGAAGTCTTCATTGAAGCCCATTTTCCTTAAGACTTTGGTCATGAATAGCCAGGACAATCTATCAAAAGCCTTGGTCATGTCTAGCTTGATGACGACATTTGGCCTTGCTCTTGTTCTTTGTCCTATGTCAGTGATGATTTCCTATGCTAAGAGGACAATTTCTACTATAGTTTTGCCTTTCACAAGTCCTGCTTGTTCTTGGGAGATGGGAGTAGGCAGTATGACCAGCATCCTTTCATGTAAGATTCTGGAGAAGATTGTGACGAACCGGCTAGTCATCTCGTGAGTTACCGCTCCGTTTTCTCCATTTTCCGTCTCATTATGCTTCGTTATCCATGTTCTATGTGATCGAGTTGAGTAATTTGCGTTTGGAGTGGGTTTGGTAAGAAATGAAACACTTAGTCTCTTTTAGAAAGGTTTAAGTTGGAAAAGTCAACCGGATGTTGACTTATGAGTTAGAGGGCTCGGATGTGAACTCCGACGATTCGATTAGTTTTGGGAGATAATTTATGACTTATGAGTGTGATCGGAATTGGTTTTGGAGGTCCCGTGTAGAATTAGGCTTGAATTGGTGAAGTTAGTATTTTGGCGATTTCCGGTTGTTAGGCTAGATTTTGATCCGAGGGTCGGAATGGAATTCCGAGAGTTGCTATAGCTTCGTATGGTGATTTCGGACTTAGGCGTATGTCCGGATTTGAAATTGGAAGTCCGTAGGACAATTCAGCGCATTTTGGCGAATGTTGGAAAATAGAAGATTTTTGGAAAGTTTGACCGAGGGGTTGACTTTTTGATATCGGGGTCGGAATCCAGTTTTAAAAAAGTTCATAGGTCCGTTATGTCATTTATGACTTGTGTGCCAAATTTGAGGTCAATCGGACTCGATTTGATAGGTTTCGGCATCGAATGTAGAAGTTGGAATTTATTAGTTTCATTAGGCTTGAATTGGGGTATGATTCGTGTTTTTAACATTGTTGGATGTGATTTAAGGCCTCGACTAAGTCCGTAATATGTTTTAGGACTTGTTGGTATATCCGGACGGGGTCCCGAATGGCTCGGGTGAGTTTTGGGTAGTTAAACGGACTATTTCCAAAGATGAAAAAATCTGCAGAAAATTGCAGAAAATTTCAGAAAAAACTGATGCGTGTAGTCCTGTTTGGAAGCTCATATCTTGAAATCTATAAGGAATCAGAAAAATTTCAAAACATGCAAGTTGTAGTCCTTTGAATCTAGTTTCCAGAATGATAAAGCATTCATCATTTAGACATATATACAGAAAGTTACAATAGGTCGAAGTTGGCTGGTGGAGCAGTTTTGACAGAACTTCTCGATGCACTTTAGAAACTCATATCTCGGAATATATAAAGAGTTATGTAGTGTACAACCTATCAAATGAAAGATCCTCGAGTCTAGTTTCTAAATCTTCAAACCGTTTCTCATTAGGATATTTCCACAAGGAGTTATGAGCGTTTTAATAGAAGGTGTACAGCAAGGGAAAAAAAATGATAAGAGGATGTACAACCTGCACAACGCAAGGTACAACTCCATGAAGCCTGGGAAGAATGTTTTAAGCCCTATTTTGTCCGATTTTGGGTATAGTTTCACCCATAGTTGTTCATTTTTGGAGGTTCTTGAAAGAAATTAACGAGGGATTCAAGGAGAATCGATTGGAGGTAAGAATTTTGGACCTAAAACTCGTTTATATTGTGAAATCCACCTAGAAAATCATTGAAGTCTTGCTAAAAATGGAAGAAATAGGGCTTGGGATTTTGAAATTTTAATTGGGTATTTGGAGGATCATTTGGGGCCGGATTTGAGAACTTTTGATATGTACGAACTCGTGGGGAGATAAGGAACCCGTTGATGTGAGAATTTTTGAACT
>MCJB01049124.1:45726-109392 GCA_002018475.1 Nicotiana obtusifolia | reverse complement strand
ACTAACACCTAGGCGAATGTTACATCCCTAGGACTTTACCTATTTGAAAACAACCAAAAACAATTTATCAATCTCTAGTTTCTTTTCTCTAGTTAATCATTGTTAGTATAGTTTGTAAAAGCAAAGCCATCTTGTTTGGAAGCGTATTTAAGCTATTTATTCTACACTCATCAAGTGTACACTCTAACACCCACATTTAGCTCTCTGCAGAAATCGACCCCGACTCACAGTTGGGTACTATTCTTCCAACGACTTCTTCCACTCATTGTTGAGTGTGAATTGGGAGTGGATCAATTTTTTATTTTGAACCGAGTGAGCTTACTTTAGTGGTGATCTACATGAGGGGCAAGCCTATGGTACTTGAAGCGTACTTGTGACATTATTTTGTGAGAGAAGGGTGACCTTTCATTGATCTAAAAATTGAGTGCTAACTTTTGAAGTGAGCTTGGCAAATGGAAGGTAGATGAGGAAGAGTTCAGAGTCCACCATGATCTACATGATAGAACAAGAGTCCTTGATGAGTAAAGTTAATTCTTGAACCTCAATATCGTCTTTGATGCCTAAATAAAGATACCAATTTGAAGTGATTGAATTCTTTCTATGGTTTCACATGAGAAACCAGTACGAATATAACCTACATGTCCAATTGAACTATGAGCTAGAAGTCTTTTAATTTCGTTTGGACCATGGCGGCCAATTCTCTTAATATCATAGAAGCAATGCAAGGCAAAATAAGCAGTCAAGGCAGGACGGAGTGAACCAATCTCAGTCAACAGGAATCACAACGATCTAATATAATGATAAATTGTAAGTTTGGTAAGCTAGTATAGAATCATCAAATCGTGAAAGGAGGTTGAGCTCGTAAGTAAAGTACGGAACGAGCCTTGTCTACGAAGCAGAGCGACCTCATCTTGCTTGATTCTGGCCCGAAGCTTCTATCAGCAAACGAACGATCTCCTGTGCTTCCAGACATGCTGAGCTCCACATATTCTTGTACAGTCAAAGAGGATCAATTCCATAAAAGATGAGATCAGTAAATTTGTCACCTTGTTGATAATGCATGAGTAATGTGGGTAATTGTTGGTCCCAACTAAGTATGAATGGCTTACCATTGACTCTATGAAATGACCTTTTACTCTGAGGAGGTGAAAACTTAAGTCTTCGCTTGTCCGCAAACAAATAGATTAGTTCCCACCACTTCTTGTGGGACTCTATCTAAAAGAATATTTGAGTTAATATATGATATTATTTATAAATGTGCATCCGTTCTCGTGGGGACAAGCGGGAAGGATGTCACCATGTGTTTCTAAGTTTGTTGTTTTGAAGTGTCAAGTGATCTTATATAAAAAAAAAAAAAATCTTATTTTCAAACCTTGTTTGCAAGATGACACATAAAGAAAATGTTATAAGTTTTATTAAAACTTATGTGTTGATAAGAGTATAAATGTCACGACCCCAATTTTCCTCCATGGAATGTCGTGATGGCACCTAGTCTCTAAGATTATGTAAGCCTAAAATACATGCAGAATATAACTGACATAACGATAAAACTCTTGATTACTCAACAGCTATCATAACGGAAACTTCACAACTCAGCATAAACAAACTTCTCAAAAAGTGGTGCTAACAAGTCACAAGCTCTACGAGTAAGTATTGATTATCCCTATACAATAGTGTCTATGAAAAGGAAAGAAAATAAAGTAGACTAGATAGAGGGTGACTCCGAGGCCTGCAGACGCCGATAGGTATACCTTGAAGTCTCTGAAGCTAGGCTCCTCTAACTAGTGCCTGGACTGGTAGGAGGTATCTGGATCTGCACAAAACGATGTGCAGAAGCGTAGCATGAGTACACTACAACGGTACCCAGTAAGTGCCAAGCCTAACCTCAGTAGAGTAGTGATGAGGTCTGGTCAAGGCCCTACTGGAATAAATAAGAAACTGAATGGGTAAATAGCAGTGTAATAATGATAACAATGGAAATAAAACAATAAAGAAATATACCAAGATTAGCTACACTGAACTAAGGCAAATAATGCATCACAGGAAACTAGGAATGATATGCCAAGGAAACAAAGCAACCAAAACACAAGTGAAGTGATAGAAAAGTGCCAACAAGCATCACTACCGAGGTACCGCCTCGTAGTCTCAAATCACAAAATAATTAACAATCTTTCCTTATATCACCGCGGGAGCCTTGCATTTAATTTTGAAAATCATTTTCCCTAAATAGCTTCTTGCGTTTTAGCCCACCTTATCACACCGCCTTGTTTCAAATAATTCCCCTACTAGCAACACGCGTATCAAGTCCATCTTATCTTACCGCATGCATTTTAACCCCAATCCTTATACCACCATATGTGTATCAATATCACATCGTATCACAAATCGCACTTCAAGTTCCCAATATCACAACTTGCCAAAGAAGTCAACAATAATGATGTTTCCACAATAAATAGCCCATGGCTCAACCACAATATGCACAAGAGTCTCAACAATAACAACTGGAAGTGAATAACTCAACAAGAATAGTATTTCACAACTTTACAACTTTGCCTTAATGTGAACCATGGACTTTATAACTCAATACCAATTTCAACAACAAGATATTTCAAGAATAACAACTTCAAGTAAAGAACTCAACGGTTAAATAATGAATGGGGAATAGAGGAAACAATAACTTCAATCAAACATGTAAAGACAATTAAATAGTAAGAGATAAGACAAGTAGAGCATTTGAAGATAGACTAATGATGATGAATATAACATGTTATGGTAACTCAACTAAAGGAATGAAAGGAATCTACATAGCTAAAACCAGGCAATTACCACATTTAGCCCGTGTACACACTCGTCACCTTGCTTACACGGTTTCCACATATCACAATTAACACAAACCAAAACCAACCCTAGGCAAGATACTTACTTCAAAATGCGCTACTCAATCCACTAGTAAGCCTTTCCCTCGATTATCTAACTCCGAATGGCTCGAATCTAGCCAAAATAACTTCATACAATAAAAATAAACTATAAGAAACTATTCCAAACAATAAAGTTACGATATTTAGAGAGAAATAAAAAGTCAACTCAAAAGGTCAATTCTGGTGTCGCGTCTCGGAACCTGACCAAAATTATAAAATTCGAACACTCATTCAATAACGAGTCCAACCATACAAGAATTAATCAAATCCGACTTCAAATTGCCTTACAAAACCCCAAAATTTAGTCTAAGAAGTTTTCACAATTTTTTCCCAAATTTCCAACTCAAATCACTAATTATATGATGAAAATAACAATGGATTCACGAAATATAGCCAAAACCGAGTTAGAATCTCTTACTCCGATGATTTCCTTGAAAATCCCTCGAAATATTGCCACCAAGTGAGCTCTCTAGGTCCAAAAGATTAAAATGAAGTCAAACCCTCGAAGGCCTCTATTTCTACCAAGCGATTTCGCATTTGCAGGCACTGCGACGCTGCACTTGTGGAAAATCCATCGCAGGTGCGGTTCCCACTAATCCTAGAAGATTTCGCTTCTGCAGACCAAAATCGCGCACCTATGTGTCCGCTCATGCGGAACATGAATGCATCTGTGTTGTCGTGCTTGCGGAAGGGGCTCTGCTTCTGCGACCCCAGGATTAACTAGCCTTTTCCGCTTCTGCGCTTCATCTCATGCACCAGCGAATTCGCTTATGTTGAGCTCTGACTGCACCTGTAGTCTCAGCTGGGCAGGACATATTTCTCTTCTAAAGCTCGAAGGCCGCTTCTGCGGTGCCGCACCTGCGACCCAAAATTCGCAGGTGCGATTGCACCAGACACAACAGAGGTTCAGCAATGCATCAAGTCCATAATTATTCCGGATTCAATCCGAATCACACCCGGGCCTCCCGGGACCTCGTCTGAATATACCAAAAAGTCCCATAACACATAACAGACTTATTCGAGGCAAAAAATCACATAAAATAACATCGATTCAACGAATCGCAACCCAATTCAAGCCTATTGAAACTGTGAACATCCGACTTCCAAACTAACACTGAAACATACCAAAACAGCTCTAATTGACCTCAAATTTTGCACACCAGTCATAAATAACATGATGGACGTATTCCAACTTCCGGAATTAAAATCCTACCCCAATATCAATAAAGTCAACTTCCGATCAAACTTCTTAACCTTCCAAACCTTCAACTTTCTAACATTCGCCAATTCAAGCCGAAACGACCTATGGACCTCCAAATCAACATCCGGACACGCTACTAAGTCCAAAATCACCATACGGAGCTATTGGAACTGTCAAAACTCTGAGATGTACGAAGCTGATCTTGAATCAATTTAATCTTTTCCAAAGAATCCTGAACCAAGTCATTACCCAATAGCCTCACCCGGCTCAAACCAATCCACTAGAGACCGACACCGCCTCCTATACAAGGCCTCATACAAAGTCATCAGAATGCTTGATTGGTTGCTGTTGTTGTAGGCAAACTCCACAAGCGGCAAGAACTGATCCCAAGAACTCCCTAACTCCATCACACAGGCACGGAGCATATCCTCCAATATCTGAATAGTGCGCTCGTTCTGTCCGTCCTTTTGAGAGTGAAATGCTGTGCTCAACTTAACATGTATGCCCAACTCACGATGTACGGCCTTCCAGAATCACGATGTAAATTGTGTACCCCGGTCAGAGATGATAGATACCGGCCATGAAGTCGGACAATCTCGCGAATATAGACTTGAGCTAGATGCTCTGAAGAATAAGTAGTTACCACTGGAATGAAATGAGCCGACTTGGTCAACCTATCCACAATCACCCATATTGCATCAAACTTCTTTTGAGTCCGTGGGAGCCCAACAACAAAATCCATGGTAAATCGCTCCCATTTCCACTCATGAATCTTTAGCCTCTGAAGCAATCCACCTGGCCGTTGATGCTCATACTTCACCTGCTGACAATTTGGGCACCAATCTACATACTCTACTATGTCTTTCTTCATTCTCCTCCACCAATAGTGCTGCCTCAAGTCCTAATACTTCTTAGCGGCACCCAGATGAATGGAGTACCACGAACTGTTGGCCTCCTGAAGAATCAACTCACGCAAATCATCTGCATTGGGCACACACAGCTGGACATGTATCCGTAACACACCGTCATCCCCAAAAGTAACCTTCTTGGCATCGCCGTGCTGAATCGTGTCCTTGAGGACAAGTAAATAGGTATTGTCATACTAATGCTCTCTGACACAATCATATAGCGAAGACCGAGAAACCACATAAGCCAAAGCTTGACTTGGCTCTGAAACATCCAATCTAACAAAATGGTTGGCGAAGTCCTGAATATCCAGTGCTAATGGCCTCTCCGCTGTCGGTAGATATGCTAAACTGCCCAAACTCTCTGCCTTTCGGCTCAAGACATCGGCTACCACATTGGCCTTCTCGGGATGATATAGAATAGTGATATAATAATCCTTAAGCAACTCTAACCATCTTCGCTGCCGCAAGTTAAGATCTTTCTGTTTGAACAGACGTTGTAGACTCCGGTAATCGGTATTGACCTCACAAGGGACACCGTACAAATAGTGCCACCAGATCTTCAAGGCATGAATAATAGCTGCTAACTCTATGTTGTGGACAGGATAATTCTTCTCATGTACCTTCAGCTGTCTAGATGCGTAGGCAATCACCCTACCGTCTTCATCAACACCGCACCGAGGCCAACACACGATGCATCACAGTACATAGTGTAAGACCCTGAACCCGTAGGCAACACCAACACTGGGGCTGAAGTCGAAACAGTCTTGAGGTTTTGAAAGCTCTCCTCACACTCCTTAGTCCATCTGAACGGAGCACCCTTCTGGGTCAATCTGGTCATATGTGCAACAATAGATGAGAAACCCTCTATGAATCGATGGTAATACCCTGCCAAACCAAGTAAACTCCGTATCTTAATAGCTGACGATGGTTCTGGCCAACTCTAGACTGCTTCAGTCTTCTTCGGATCTACCTTGATCCCCTCACTCGGCACCACAAGACCTAAAAAGGCCACCGTATCAAGCCAGAATTCATACTTTGAAAATTTTTCATACAACTTCTTTTCTTTCAAGGTCTGGAGCACAATCCTCAAGTGTTGCTCATGATTCTCCCAGCTCCGGGAGTATATCACGATGTTATCAATAAACACAATGATGAATGAGTCAACATAGGCCTGTAATACATAATTCATCAAGTGCATGAATGCTGCTGGGACGTTGGTCAGCCCAAATGACATCACAACGAACTCGTAATGACTATACCGAGTACTGAAGGCAGTCCTCAGAATATCTGGATCCCAAATCTTCAACTGATGATAGCCTGACCGCAAATTAATTTTTGAGAATACTCTAGCACCCTGTAGCTGATCAAATAGGTCATCAATGCATGGCAATGGATATATGTTCCTATTGTAACCTGTTCAACTATTGATAATCAATACACATGCTCATAGAACTATCCTTCTTTTTGACAAACAAGATCGGAGCACCCCAATGTGACACACTAGGCCGAATGAAGCCCTTATCAAGCAGCTCTTGCAACTGCTTCTTTAACTCCTTCAACTCCACTAGGGCCATACGATATGGTGGAATAGAAATAGGCTGAGTGTCTGGCAATAAATTAATACCAAAATCGATATCCCTATCGGGCGGCATGCCCAGGAGATCCACTAGAAATACATCTAAATAGTCTCTCACTACCAGAACTAACTTAACGGTAGGAGTATCAACACTGACATCCCTCACAAAGGCTAGATATGCATCACACCCCTTCCCAACCATGTGTTGTGCCTTAAGGAAATGCACCACCATGCTAGGAACATAATCCAAAGTACCCCTCCACTCCAACCACGGCAAACCTGACATATCCAACGTCATCGTCTTGGCGTGACAATCAAGGATAACATGATAGGGAGACAATCAGTCCATGCCCAAAATAACATCAAAATCTACCATACTGAGCAACAATAGGTCAACTCTGGTCTCAAAACCACCAAGAACTACTAAACACGACCGATACACGCGGTCAACAACGATGGAATCTCCCATTGGCATGGACACATAGACATGAGAACTCAAGGAATAACGGGATATACCCAAATATGGATCAAAGTAAGATGATACATAGAAATAAGTGGAGCTTGGATCAAATAATATTGATGCATCTCTATGACAAACCGGAACAATACTTGTGATAACTGAGTCGGATGCAACCCCTTCGTCCTAGTCGGTAGAGCATAATAACTGGCCTGGCCTCCCCCTCTAGGGTGACCCCTACCCACCTGACCTCCACCTCTAGCTGGAAGTGCAGGTGGAGTGGCAACTGGTGCGGTAACCACGACCTGAGAAGTCTGGGGCCTATATGGAATACGTGGAGCCTGAGTAGTTTGTGAAGGTGCACCCCTCCTAAGTCTGGGGCAGTCCCTCACCATATGACGAGTATCACCACACTCAAAATAAGTCCTTGGAGGAAGTGGTTGCTGAAACTGGCTCGGGCCTGGTCGGCTGGACTGACCGTTGAAAGCACCCCGTGCAGGAGGTCCACTAGATAATGGCGGTGCATAATAGGCAATGTGAGACCTGGGAGTAGTCGGAATACCACTAGAAGCTGGAAGTGCTGAACGGGATCGCTCACATAGCCTCTACCACGTCGGGCTGCAACTAGGACACATGCACCACTATATGTGCCAGAATCTCGAGGCCTCTTAGCCTCCATGTCCTCTCTCTCCCATCCCACATACCCTCCGCTCTTTGAGCGATGTCCACCACCTGCTGGTATGGGGTATCAATCTCGGCCTTTCGAGCCATGCTGAATCTAATACCATGGTTGAGCCCCTCGATAAATCGATGGACACGCTCTCTGACTTTGGAGACTAAGGCTAGTGCATGTCTGGAAAACTCGCTGATCCTGATAGCATACTCCGACACGGTCATAGCATCCTGGCGCAACTGCTCAAACTCTGCGCATCATGCATCTCAAAGGTTCTAGGGAACAAACTCTGTAATGAACATCTCTAAAAACTAAGCCCATGTGAGTGAAGATGCCTCGGCTGGGCTACACAACTCGTACGCTCGCCACCACTGATAAGCCGCTCCCTTAAGATGGAATGTAGTGAAAGCAACCCCACTCAGCTCTACAATACCCATAGTACGGAGAATACAGTGGCACTCCTCAAGAAAATCATGTGTATCCTCTTAAGCTAAGCCGCTGAAAGTAGGGGGTGGTACTTCTGGTACCTCTCGAGCTTGAGCTGCTCCCCCTCAGATGCTGCTGCCCTAACACTGGCTAAATTGGGACAACCAGCTACACTAGTATGACCTTTGGAACCTGGTCAATCTGGACTCACTGCTCTGGGATACGTGTTATGGGAGTCTGTGCTCCTCCCCAGCCTGAGATGTGGTAGGATCAAGTGGAATCAACCCTGCCTGAGCAAGATTGCCAAACATGCTCAAAAATTGGGCGAGGGATTCCAGAAGTGCAGGGGCAGTAACTGGCGCATTAGGCCTGCCCCCCAACTGGAGTTACAGGTGGCTCCTTTGTAGCAGCTCAAGTAGGTGCCTTGGGTGCACCACGTGCCCATCCTCGGCCTCTTCCCAGGCCCCGGCCCCGGCCCTAGCCTCTCACGGCTCTAGCAGGGGGAGCGGGTGTCTGATCATCAGATCTAGCTGTGCGTGTCCTGACCATCTGTGAGAGAATAGAAAGATAAAGATTAAGAATTTCAAAGTCAACAAATTCGCACGATAAAGAATCAAGGAAGTGAAGCTTTTCCTAATAGTTCCATAGCCTCATGAAAATAAGTACAGATGTCTCTGTATCGATCCGCGATACTTTACTAAACTTGCTTGTGACTCATAACACCTAGTAACCTAAAGCTCTGATACCAACTTGTCACGACCCCAATTTTCTTCCACAGGATATCATGATAGAACCTAGTCTCTAAGACTAGGTAACCCTAACATACATGCAGCATATAACTTAAATAATGATAGAACACTCAATTACTCAACAACTATTATAAAGGAAACTTTGCAACTCAGCATAAACAAACTTCCCAAAATCTGGTGATAACAAGTCACAAGCTCTACGAGTAAGTAATGATCCCTATATAACAGGGTCAATAAAAGGGAAAGAAAATGAAGTAGACTAGATAGAAAGTGACTCCGAGCCCTGTGGACGCTGACAAGTATACTTTGAAGTATCCAAAGCTGGGCTGGTCTCACTAGTGCCTGGACTGGTAGGAGGTACCTGGATCTGCACAAAAAGATGTGCAGAAGCGTAGCATGAGTACACCACAATGGTACCGACTAAGTTCCAAGCCTAACCTCGGTAGAATAGTGACGAGGTCAGGTCAATACGCTACTGGAATAAATAAGAAACTTAACAGGTATATAGTAATGAAATAATGATAATAATGGAAATGAAACAATAAAGAAATATACCAAGATTAGCTACACTGAATTAAGGCAAATAATGCATCACGGAAGGAAACTAGGAATGATATGCCAAGGATACAAAGCAACCAAAACACAAGTGAAGTAATAGAAAAGTGCCAACAAGAATCACTACCGAGGTACCACTTCGTAGTCTCAAATCACAATACAATTCAAAATCTTTCCTTATATCAATTCGGGAGCCTTGCATTTAGTTTTGAAAATCATTTTTCCCAAAATAGCTTCTCGCGTTTTAGCCCAACTTATCATATCACATGGCTTCAAGTAGTTCCCCTACTAGCAACATGCGTATCAAGCCCACCTTATCTCACCGCATACAAACCCTCGGAGGCTCCTATTTCTGCGCAGCGATTTCGCATCTGCGGGCATAGGGTCGCACCTGCGACACTGCACCTACGGAAAATCCACCGCAGGTGCGTTTCCCAGTAATCTTAGAAGATTCTGCTTCTGCGACCAAATCGTGCACCTGCACGTCCGCTCCTACGGAACATGAGACAATCTGCGTTCTCGCGCCTGCGGGAGGGGCTCCGCTTCTTCGACCCTAGGCTTGGCTAGCCCTTCCCGCTTCTACACTTCCTCTCACGCACCAGCGAGTTCGCTTTTGCGGAACTCTGACCGCACCTGCGGTCCCAGCTGGGCAGTTCGCATTTCGCTTTGGCGGTTCGAGGGCCCCTCATGCGGTGCTGCATTTGCGGCCCAAAATGCACAGGTGCAATTGCACCGGACACAACAGAGGTTCAACAATGCATCAAGTCCAAAATTGTTCCGGATTTAATCTGAATCACACCCGGGGCCCCCGCTATCCTGTCCGAATATAACAACAAGTCCCAAAATACATAACGAACTTACTCGAGGAAAAAAATCACATCAAATAACATCGATTCAATGAATCGCAACCCAATTCAAGCCTATTAAAACTATGTTGACATCCGACTTCCAAAACTAACGCCAAAACATACCAAAGCATCTCTGATTGACTTCAGATTTTACACACAAGTTATAAATGACATGACAGACCTATTCCAACTTTCAGAATTGGAATTCGAACACGATATCAATAAATTTAACTCCTGGTCAAACTTCTCAACCTTCCAAGCCTTCAACTTTCTAACTTTTGCCTCAAGCTGAAATGACCTACCGACCTCCAAATCAATATCCGGACATGCTCTTAAGTCCAAAATCACCATACGAAGCTATTGAAAGTGTCAAAACACTATTCCAGAGTCGTATACACAAAATTCAAACTACAGTCAACTCTTTCAATTTAAAGCTCTAACTTAGGGACTATGTGTCCCATTTCACTCTGAAAATAACCCGAACCAAAACCAAACACCCCCAGAAAATCACCTTACCATAATACAACATAGAGGAGGCAATAAATAGGGGACCGGGGATAAAATACTTATAACAATGACTAAGTCGTTACAATAAACTATTGGGGTGCTAAAGATATGTTTTCATGAAAAAGTATGTGGTTTGAAATTTGTACAATGGAGTAGCACATATCTTTAAAATATTGATGTTAAATTGCTAAAGGCATTAACATGAAAAATATTATTCATTTGATCTTGTTCAAATGGTTTGGATTGGCTATGAAAATCATGATTTTATAAAAATAGATCCTTTGAGGTTATTAGGCTATGAATCTATTTTTGATATTCAAATGTTTTGGGAGTTACTAGTGGAGACCACCGAGATTGGTTCGAATATTGAGTTCATTACCATGAAACTATACGTGCCGGTGTAGGGACACATTTCTAGGTTAAGCTGAGTTTTGTTGGATAAAGTCCCCAATTGAGAGGGCAAATGATCATTATTTAAAGTAATGAGGTTAAGTCGACTCGTACGGCACTACGGGAAGCCGCTTAGACAAGTAGGATCAAATACTTGTTGCTAGGATGATCACCTAGTAGTTATTTATTATGTTGGTGTCGGTATAGTATTCCGAGAGAAAGTAAAAGAGAACTACCTTATATTAAGGCCTAAGGAGCTGAAAATGATTTCAATGGTTTAATGTAACGACCCGACCAGTCGTTTTGAGTATTTTAGCCTCGTTCCCCTATTTATTGCCTCCTTTATGTTATATTATGGCTATGTGACTTGCCAGAATGTTTGGTTTTGGTCGGGTGAGTTTTGGAGTGAAATGAAACACTTAGTCCCAAAGTTGGAAGTTTAAGTTGAAAGAATTGACCATAGTTTGACTTTTGTGTAGATAACTCCAGAATGGAGTTTTGACGGTTCCAATAGCTCTGTATGGTGAATTTGGACTTAGGAGCGTATCCAGATATTGATTTGGTGGTCTGTAGGTCATTTCGGCTTGAGTTGGCGAAAGTTAGAAGTTGAAGGTTTGGAAGGCTGAGAAGTTTGGCAGGGAGTTGACTTTATTAATATCGGGCTCAGATTCTGATTTCAGAAGTTGAAATAGGTCCGTCATGTCATTTATGATTTGTGTGCAAAATTTGAGGTCAATCAGAGTTGTTTTGGTATGGATCGACATTAGTTTTGGAAGTCCAATGTTCATTGTTTTAATAGGCTTGAAGTGGGTTGTAATTCATAGAATCGATGTTGTTTGATGTTATTTTTTGCCTCGAGTAGGTCCGTTATGTGTTTTGGAACTTGTTTTTATATTTGGACGAGGTCCCGAGGGTGAATCGGATTGAAATCGGATCATGTTAGACTTGGTGGAATTGCTGAGGCTACTGCTAATCTGGTGTCATCGATCCTGCGGAGGGTTTGCCGCAGGTGCCTGAGGGTCATCGCAGAAGCGGAGGAGGCCAGCCCAGGCCTGGGTCGCAGGTGTGGACACCTAGGTGCAAATGCGCATCCCCATGCGCGGCCTTTTCTTCCCCTGAAGTGGAACTGGGTAGGTCTTGTGAAGGACCGCAGATGCCGTCGAGTCTCCATAGAAGCGGGCTCGCAGAAGCAAGAAATTTCTCCATAGAAGCAGATTTGGCTGACCTTAGTGGGAATCGCACCTGAGATAGATTTTTCCGCAGGTGCGACAGTATGGCTGCAAAAGTGAAAATCACTACGGCTCCATAGATAGTTTTGTCGAGTTGTAGTAATGGGATGGTACATGATATATATGAAAATATATTTAATATATTTGGTCTTATTATTATTATGAAAGACTTCATGTATGATTTTGAATTGGAAAATTGTTCCATCATTTAACTAAAAAACATATAAATTTTTCAAAGAGCTTTTGCAATTAAATTGGTTTTCATACATATGTTTTGGGTGCATTATATGGGTTAGTTTGCTCGGGTCGGATAGTGTGCCATGTGCCGGTCACGTAGATTGGGGTTTTGACAAATTTGGTATCAGAGCATTATGTTCTAATTCGAGTCCTAAGAAGTCTATGGAGCCGTCTCAAGTAGAGTCCCTCTTATCGGTGTGTTTCTGGCTACACTTATATCTGGGAGGCTACAAGGACATTTATGTAGTTTCAATTTCTTTTTTACTTTAGATCGTGCATTGTTCCTGAAGTGATAGACATGGTTCTCGGTCGTATTGACTACCTGACATGGTAGATATAGAAATGACAAGCACAACATTCTATGTTCATGAATATTACACGTGCTGCTGGAGAAATAGCTGGGAAGTATCGGACTATCCATGGATTAAATAATGGGTTAAGGTTGAGAACATATTTAAAATTGATACAGCCAAGACGTACAACTGTGGTGAGCAAGAATCATAAGTCGAATTCTGAGAACTCATGAAAAGAAAATGAGGAGACGATGTCAGTTGCTGTTAAAGGTTTGGAAAAAGGGTTAATGCCCTAGATAGGAATGTATATTGTAGATCAAGGTGTTAGGACAATCATTTTCTATGATGATCACCATTTACTATTACAACAAATGTACAAAAAGGTATATGGGAAGGTTGTACCTCAAATTATCGTGATATGATGTTGAGGAATGACGAAAATTAAATTGATTAGAGAATATGAATCAACCAAGTTCATACCGAGCACCTTGTGACTCATAAGAATCAAGACCAATTTGAGATAATATCAAGAATGACCAAAAGTATCTTTTAGAAATATAACGATCCGGCCGGTTATTTTGAGAATTAGCATCATGTTCGGTGGCTTAAGGTCTTGAGAAGCTTCGTATTACGTGTTATGACTTGCATTTGTGGTCGAGTTCGATTTTCGGATGATTTGGGATTGATTTGGAAGGATAATTCTTATTGTAGAAGCTTAAGTGAAAAGAGTTAACCAGAATTTGCCTTTTGTGTATACCACTCCAAAATGGTATTTCAATGACTCCAATAGCTTTGTATGGTAATTTTGAACTCAGGCGCATGCCCGGATTTAGATTTGGAGGTTCGCAGGTTGATTTGATGCATTTTGGCAAAAATTAGAAAGTTGAAGGCTTGGAAAGTTAAGAGGTTTGAATGGAGTTGACTTTATTGATATCTGGCTCAGATTGCGATTTTGAGAGTAGGATTAGCTCCGTTATGTCATTTGGAACTTGCATGCAAAATTTGAGGTTATTCCGGGTTTATTTAATATGATTCGGCGCGAGTTGTAGAAGTTGAAAGTTAATAGGTTCATTAAGTTCGATTTGAGGCGCATTTCGAAGTTTTGGTGTTGTTTGTTGTGATTTGAGGCCTCGAGCAGGTCCGCGTTATGTTATGGAACTTGGTGGTATGTTCGGATAGGGTCAGGAGGGCTCCGGGTGTGCTTCAGACGAGTTTCAGATCAATTGGATCATTTGGGTGAGGCTGGTTTGCGCACATGCGATGTCATTCCCGCAGATGCGGCTTCGCAGGCGCGAGTTGGTACGCACATGTGTGGACGTGAGATGGGTTGCAAGTCTTCGCAGGTGTGGAGCATTTGTCGCAAAACCAACTGCGCAGGTGCGCATCATGGTTCATAGAAGCGACACCGCAGATGCGAACCGCATATGCGGTGTCTTAGATGTAGGTGCGGTCAGTTGTATTTTTTATTGTTTGCGTTTCAGTGATAAATATTCTGTAGATGCGGCTTTGCATATGCGATTCTGAGTCCGCAAAAGCGGAAGTGCTGGGCAGAAAGGTTATAAGTAGAGAGTTTGGCCATTTTTAACATATCTTGAGTTGTAGACCTCGGATTTGATCGATTTTTGAAGGGTTCTTCACGTGTTGGATTAGGGTAAGTGTTCCTTATCCGAAATTTATTATATTTCACGATTCCATAATTATTTTTAATGAGAGAATATGAATTTTTTTTTAAAATCTTTCAAAAATGTAAAATGAGGATTTTAAGGACGATTTGATATTGGAATTTGATAATTTTGGTATGGTTGGCATTGTATCAGAGTGGGTGTTCGAATTTTGTAAATATTGTCGAGTTCCAAAGTGTGGGCCAAGGTTGACTTTTTGGGTTGACTTTTTTGTTTTGTTAAAGATTGAAGCTTTATTATTCGGAATTATTTCCTATGATTTTTATTTATGATATTAGGTTACTTTGGCTAGATTTGAGTCGTCCGAAGGTTGTTTCATACGAGAAGGTCATTTTAGAGTATTGATTTAGCTTTTCTGAGGTAAGTATCTTGCCTAACTTTTTGTGGGGGACTATCCCTTAGGATTAGAGTCGTTTGCGTTAATTGTGTTATGCGCAAGACGTGTACGCGAGGTGACGAGTATGTACTCGGGCTTATATGTGGAAATTGACCGGTACTTTTAGGCATCTTTTATGTACTTATTTGGAATTGTTAGCACATGTTATATCTTTTATTCGTCATGTCTACTATCACATGCTTTATTTGAAGTTGTCGTTACATGTCACATTCCTTACTTGTCGAGCTTGCTCTTATATGCTTTATTTGGAGTTGTTGCCACTTTTACCATTACGTGATTTATTTTATTGTTGAGTTGCTTTTCGTTGAGATTATTGTTACATGATATTTCTTGTTACCAGTTTATTCTCATGCCTTTAGACGTAGTGCTAGTTTGCATCATCTCTTTCATTGTTCCTTGTTGAGTTACTTTTCCGTTCATTTTGTTGTTATTTAGATTCTATATACGTTGTGTTGAGTCGTGGGCTATTTGTTATGAAAATATTGATATCGTGAATCCCTGGAAAGGTTTTGGCCTACGGGAACTTGTGATACAAGTGATATGTTGTGTTGTTGTGAAGATAGCATGTGTGAATTGTTGTGTGGTTTGATTATTTTTACACGGAGTATAATGTCATGACCTAATTTGCCCCGTGTCGCTGCTAGACAAGCCAACGGTGAACTAGTCATGTGTTTATTCTTTTAATAATTTCGAAGTAGTTGATTTTTATTTAATATATGAGAAGTGGAAAATTATAGTAAATTAAAGCGTAAACTAATGAAAGAGCAAATACGGTGAAATAAATACTCATAACTATAAAGTGTCTACTAGCATGTTTCCAACATCCGGTGTCACAAGTGTATGAGCAACTAGTAGAATATACAGAACACATATTCTATTGTCTAAAATACGATAGGCAGAAAGTAAATACAAAAGAGAGATTGCGGGTGCTGCAGAACGGACTCAGAGAGCAGCTCACCACTATGCCTCAAGGTAAACGGGGTGCGCACATGAATGAATGCCAGATGCACCTGCCTCAGATCCTGCACGATTAATGCAGAAGTGTAGTGTGAGTACATAAACAACATGTACCCAGTAAGTATCCGGTCTAACCTCGAAGAAGTAGTGACGAGGGGTCGACATCGACACTTACTATGGGCCAACAAATAAAAATAAAGAAATTATAGATAGGTATGGAATGCTTGAATAATAATAATATAATAGCAACAGTGAATAAATAATTCTTTAACTGATAATCAATTTAAAAATATCCAACTGACACGTACTAACTCTAACAAATTTTAGGCCAATAAATAAATTATAATCTCTCATGTCATAAATATAATATCAATTGTAATCAGGCTCCGAGCATTATCACGTACGATTTATGCCGAGGTCGTACGGCCCGATCCAGAATAATATGTACACTGCCGAGGGTCGAACGGCATGAACCATAGATGCATCTATTATACAGGCGAAGCGTTCAGCCCACTCCACAAGAAGAGAGATTACTCTACGAACATCCGATTTAAAAGTTATCACAAGACTAATACTGTCACGACCCAAACGGGAGGGCCATGACTAGCACCCGGGCCATACTTGCCGAGCGCCAACGCACATTTTATCTAACTTTTGTATTATCTATAAGGGCCGATGAGATCAGTATAATGGCAGACAATAATCCCATGATAATGACATAATCATGTCATTCCAGATAATGACATAAACATATATAACATGGCCGACAAGGCTGTCATGTAAAACTATACAACAAAAACAAATTTCCCGACAAGGCAATCCCAACAATACATGAGTCGACACCTGTCTATGAGCCTCTAAAAGAACATAAGTGATGCAATGCATACCAAGACCACGGCAAGTCCAGAGAAGGGATCTCGCCAATAAACGCTGCACTGGCAGCCTACTATGGTGGGGGAGCTTCGTCTACCTGCCTATCAGGACCTGCAGCACGACATGCAGTATCCAAAAATAAAATGACGTTAGTACAAATAAGGTACTGAGTATGTAAGACAGGAAAGCATAATGTAAGGACAGTAATGTGCATAGGGATATAAAATATACACCCTGTAACATCTGAGTGCCTCTGAGGGAGACTAATCATGAAATGTCTGATGTGCATATACATATATATCCTTTTACAATCATCATATACATACGCCTCTGTGGGCCTCGTCATCATCATATCATACCCCGGCCATCATAAGGCTCAATAACATCATACCCAACTGATCAGTGGTTGCACAGTAGGTGCCATACCCGGCCGATTATAGCGCGGACTCGGTAGAGTAAAATAGATGCCGACTATAGTGTGACTCAGTAGAGTAAAACAGGTACATATATATAGTTGCACAATAGGTGCCATACCCGGCCTACTATAGCGCGGCTTGGTAGAACAAAATAGATAATGCATGCTGGACTTATTGGAATCACACTTTGAACCCTTCGGAGTGGCGTAAGGTCAAAGAAGTAACATCAACATCAATCCTCCCATAAGAGGGGAAACAATATAAGTACTACTACCTTCTAAGAGTAGAGTATCTTTGGAGGCTCGTTCATTGCATTATGTACAATCAGAGTCGTGCAAAAGAAGGAAAGGGATAGTCTCACATACCTTGTATATACTGCCCAACCTCAAGTTATGAAAATTCCACGACTCCTTAGTCTACAATAAGAGAAATGACACTAGCGTTATCGTTTAAGCATCGTAACTATTATGTATCAACTGTAACCTATTTTGCGATGAAACGGACAGCACCTCCCCTATATATATGACTTCCCACAAGTTAACACAATCACCAAACAGCCCAAACAACATCAATAATAATCATATTAAGCCTTCCAAAACAGTCCGCCAACCAACAATGTTACTAGAAAGCCTTTCGACGTATATCTCACAAGTTCTAGCTTCAACGACTTAGCCGTAACTTGGATAATCTTAAATACATGTAGGGTAAGAGGTTCCTTACCTTTAAAAAGAAATAACAACTCCAATTTGACCTTAATTGACCACGAGATATCCCTCCAATGCTACCACAAGAGCAAGGAAGCGAAGCTAGCAATCAATTAGGGTTTTTCGGCACTAGAATCACTTTAGAAGGTTTGAAATCACCTAGGTTGATATTAAAACTCAAAGGAGTATTTTACAGAGCATAAACAACTTAAAACAACCTCCCACACGAGCTGGAACAACACAAAAAATCAGCAACAACAAGAAGAAATAGGAACTTACTAGCGCCACGGGATTCCCGACACTTGATTTGTGTTTGTTTGCCCTTTGTTTTAGTCTTGGGTCATGAGAGAACCTTGAAAGGGTGTTCTTAGGGTTCTAAGGTCTGCATATACTGAAACAAATGACTTAAAGATTGGCTTGAGGCGTGTTATATACAGAGAGGTGCTTGGCGCAGTCTCGCGAAAACGCGAATATCTCCCAATTCTGAGGTCGTATCGATGAACGGTTTAATGCGTTGGAAACTAGACTCATAGATATTCAATTTAGTGGGTAGATCACCCCGTAATCCCAATTAAAATGGGAGAAAAGCTTAGTGACACTTGACCTAAAGTATGAGTAAAATTATGAACGTAAGTTGCGACAACTTTTGTCGACTTTTGTTTCATAACTCGTTTGCCTTCAAGACTTATGAAACGGATATTATATGATTCAAATACCTTAAAAAATAACCTCTTGGTAATATTAATCACCTCTAGATTTGCCCGAAAATACGAGATACGACATCCTTGATTCGTTTAACTTCTAGTACTTGTTAACCACTCTTATCCCCCCTTGTATCATTTAAGGCCAATAGGATTAAATTCTTATCATCTAAAAGATAATCTCTTCTCAGACCTACGTAGACTAACTTACGGCGTAAGCTAATGTATGTAAATATGTGTTGTAACACCCTACCCCCTTGAGGAACATTCGTCCTCGAATGTAAGGGTTTACGGGGAGTCTAACTCATCGTGGATTTCTGACGGTAATTTCCGGCTGAGTTTCCTCTATAAAATGGACCCTAGCAAAATTTGCAAGCAGCTAAACCCAACCTATGGCCTTACAATGCTATACAAAGCATTATAGCTACTTATATTATCTGCATATCACCATTTTGTATTAAGAAAGAGTATTCTCAAGTTATTGCTTCCCTCATAGAGACGTTTCTCATTCTAATGCGTCCTGCGTTCCCCCGGCATCCTCGTTATCTTCATTCTGGAACAGGTAAGGGTATTTAGACTTCATCTCATCTTCTGCTTCCAATTTCATTTCTTTCGTATTATTGTTCCTCCACAATACTTTGACGGAAGCTACATCCTTTGTTCTCAGCTTGCGAACTTATCGATCTAATATAGTCACTGGCATTTCTTCATATGATAGATCCTTTGTAACTTGTACATCTTTAATAGGGACGACCCGAGAAGGGTCTCCAATACATTTACACAACATAGATACATGGAATACCGGTTGGACAAATTCCAATTCAGATGGAAATTCTAACTCATAAGCAACCTATCCAATTCGTCGAAGAATTTTGTACGGCCCGATATACCGCGGATTCAGTTTACCCTTCTTCCCAAAACGCATAACACCCTTCATCGGCGAGGTTTTCAAGAAAACCCAATCACCAACCTCAAATTCCAGGTCACGACGTTGGACATCGGAATAAGATTTTTGCCTGCTTTGTGCTGCCTTCAGTCGCTCTTGTATCACTTTCACCTTCTCAATGGCTTGGTGAAAATCTGGCCCATATAACTCTGTCTCACCGACTTCGAACCACCCAACTGGTGGTTTACATCTCCTCCCGTATAGTGCCTCGTATGGGGCCATTTTAATACTGGAATGGTAGCTATTAACAGTTCCCCTTGAAATCTAGAACACATGCTCGTAGCATATCTTCAAGTGTCTAAATGGTACGTTCAGCCTGTCCGTTAGTCTGCAGATGGAATGTCGTTCTGAGATTCACTTGTGTGCCTAAACCCTTCTGAAAAAACCTCAAAAAGTCAGCCGTAAATTGAGCTCCTCGGTCTGATATAATAGATAATGGCACACCATGAAGCCTAAAAATCTCCTTGATGTACAATTTCGCATAATCTTCAATTATTTAAGTTGTCTTAACTGCAAAAAATGGGCACATTTTGTAAGTCGATCAACTATCACCCAGATGGAGTCAAACTAATGATAAGAGCGAGGTAATCCCATAATGAAGTCCATAATAATCACCTCCCATTTCCAAGTCGGAATCTCTATATTCTGAATCAATCCACCGGGTTTCTGATGCTCAATCTTTACTTGTTGACAATTAGGGCACTGTGCTACAAATTTTGCAATAGACTTCTTCATGTTATCCCACCAATACTGCTCCTTAATGTCATGATACATCTTTGCCGAACCGGGGTGGATGTAATAGCTGGACTGATGAATCTCAATCATAATTTTCTCTCGCAACCCTGCTACATTAGGCACACATAATAGGCCTTGATATCTTAGTGTCCCATCTCATCCAATCTCAAAACCGAAATTTTACACTGCTGAACGCTCTCTCTCAATCGTACTAAGATAGGATCTTCATATTTCCATGCTTTTACCTCAGTTACCAAAGATGATTTTGACGTATTCTGTATTGTAACACCTCTGTCATCAGGAAGGATCTAACAATCTGATTCTCATATTGGCTAGCTGATGAAGCTCTTTAGTCAACCACTGTCTACTTGCCTCAATGTGTACTAGGCTTCCCACAAGTTAACACAATCACCAAACAGCCCAAACAACATCAATAATAATCAGATTAAGCCTCCCAAAACAGTCCACCAACCAACAACGTTACTAGCAAGCCTTTTGACGTATATCTCACAAGTTCTAGCTTCAACGACTTAGCCATAACTTGGATAATCTTAAATAAATGTAGGGTAAGAGGTTCCTTACCTTTAAACAGAAAGAACAACTCCAATTTGACCTTAATTGACCACGAGATATCCCTCTAATGCTGCCACAAGAACAAGGAAGCGAAGCTAGCAATCAATTAGGGTTTTTCGGCACTAGAATCACTTTAGAAGGTTTGAAATCACCTAGGTTGATATTAAAACTCGAGGGAGTATTTTACAGAGCATAAAAAACTTAAAACAACCTCCCACATGAGCTGGAACAACACAAAAATCAGCAACAACAAGAAGAAATAGAAACTTACTAGCGCCACGGGATTCCTGACACTTGATTTGTGTTGTTTTCCCTTTGTTTTTGTCTTGGATCATGAGAGAACCTTTAGAGGGTGTTCTTAGGATTCTAATTTCTGCACATACTGGAAAAAAAAAAGGCTTAAACCGGGCTTGAGGCTTGCTATATACATCTATAAGTCTTAACTGCCTATGTGGGGCCCACAGAGAGATGCTTGGCGCAGTCTCGCGAAAACGCGAATATCTCCCAATTCTGAGGTCGTATCGACGAACGGTTTAATGCGTTGGAAACTAGACTCATAGATATTCAATTTGGTGGGTAGATCACCCCGTAATCCCAATTAAATTGGGAGAAAATCTTAGTGACATTTGACCTAAAGTATGAGTTAACGTAAGCTGCGACAACTTTTGTTTTATAACTCGTTTGACTTCAAGACTTATGAAACCGATATTATATGATTCAAATACCTTAAAACATAACCTCTTGGTAATATTAATCACCTCTAGATTTGCCCAAAAATACGAGATACGACATCCTTGATTCGTTTAACTTCTAGTACTTGTTAACAACTCTTATCCACCCTTGTATCATTTAAGGCCAATAGGATTAAATTCTTATCATCTCAAAGATAATCTCTTCTCGGACCTACGTAAACTAACTTACGGCGTAAGCTAACGTATGCAAATATGGGTTGTAACAGATACACAAGGAAGCACAACTTCTATTGGTGGTCAAGTAACCCGCCAAAATTCAAAGTAAGTGAAATTCAGTCTTTACGAATTCTTTATCAAGTTTCAATATAATTTATGCATTTAATTTAACAAGTAGAGTGCAAACAATACAAGCATTTCATGATTGGGTCCTAAAACTATCCGGACTTAAGCATGATTTGTAGCTATGCACGGCTTCTCATCACCTTGTATGTATGTAGCTCCCACAATTAGAAGCAAATAGTAATTTAAAACATCTATGGGGTAAGTTCCCTCTTACAAGGTTAGGCAAGAGACTTACCTCGTCCCAAAAAGCTTACTTTCCGGCCCACAAATTCGCTGTAAGGCCTCAGCTTGGTGCCGATCAATCTGTAGCTAGCCAAATATTATATAAATTAGTCAATATACACTCACAAGTTCATAATTTAGCTATTAGAGTGATTACCCAACCCAAATTTGAAGATTCTTAAAATTCACCCCCGGGCCCACGTGCCTTGATTTCAAAAATTTTCGAAGATAAATGTTACCCATATCCTCACGAACTCAAGTATATAATTTCTACCCGATTCCATAATCATTTTCGTAGTTAAATCCCATTTTCATCAAAGCTTAGGTTTTTCAATTAAACCCATAATTTCTAAAATTTATATGTTAAGAATCTACCCAAAATGCATGTATTAACTCATTTTTTATAGAATTTACTTACCTCAAAGTGCTAGGTGAAAACCCTCTTCAAAGAGCTCTAAACTCGTCCAACAAGTGAAAGAAATGAACCAAAAAGCCTAAGTTTCGATATTTTAAAACACACTGCCCAGACGTCCCTTTTATGAGATCGCGGAAGAGGCCTCGTGAACGCGAAGGCTTGCCTGGCCTGCCCTACGCAAATGCGAGGGCTTCTTCATGAACACGAATACCAACAGCGGCCACCAGCTCAAGCCTACCCTACAAAAATAAGGACCTATTCACGCAAACGCGAAGGCCACAGGTCCCAGATCTTCGCGAACGCGGATTGGCTGTAGCGAACACATAGCAAAAACTCCTAGTCCCCCATTTTGCTCCTTCGCGAATGCGACCCCACCCACGCAATCGCAAAGAAGGAAACCAGAACCAGTAGTGATAACATTTTGGACCTAGCTTCAGGCGGTCCTAACTCACCGGAGCCACCCAGGACCCCGTTCAAATGCACCAACAAGTCCATAAACATAATACGGACCTGTTCGAACTCTCAAAACGCGTAAAACATTATCAAAACGAAGAATCGCACCCCAAACCAAATTGAACCAAATTATGAACTTCAAGTTTTCAACTTGCTCGAAACGCGTCGAATCATACTTAGATTACTCGGAATGACACCATATTTTGCGTGCAAGTTTTAAATCACCATACCGAACTATTCCCAGTCTTGAAATCCCAAACGGACCTTGATCACACCAAAACCTATTCCAAACCAAACTTAGAGAAATTGAAAACCTTAATGCTTCAACTTTCAACATTAGGTGCCGAAACGCTTCAAGGTCATCCGAAACCCGATTCGGACACACACTCAAGTCCAAAACTATCATACGGACCTATTGGGAGCGTCAAATCCAGGTTTCGAGGTTGTTTGCTCAAACCATTGACTCAAGTCAAACTTAACCATTTAAAGCCACTATTAAGGAACTAAGTGTTTCGATTTCAACTCGAACCCTTGCAAACCCGAACTAACCATCCTCACAAGTCATAAAATTATAAATCATGTACAAGGAGTCTTAATCATGGGAACGAGAATCTAGAAATCAAAACGACCGGTCGGGTCGTCACATATAAGGGGGCATTTCATCGTTGTTGTTAAATGGGGCATAAGGATGGTATCCTATTGTTATTGAATGTACAGAGTGATACGAGTGACTATTGTGTTATTGTCTAGGTGGAGTAATAAGGGTGGTTATTACACGTAGTGATAAGGGTGTCTATTACACAGAGTGATATATGTGGCTATTACACGGAGTGATACAAGTATCTATTGTACCGAGTGATACGGCTGGCTATCGAAGAGATAAGGGTGGCTAACGATATTGTCAGGGCGGAGTAATACGGGTAGCTATCAGAGAGATAAGGGTGATAACGTCATGGATGATATGTGATGGTTTGGAGCGATATGTTGGCGATTTTCGTGTGATGGTGTGTTTTTTCCTGGTGTTTGTCATACACCTTATGTGACTTGTTCTGTTGCTTCGATGAGCTACTCGATGTGCTTGATATTACTTGTTGACTTGGGCTGCAGTAGTACACTCGCACAAGCATACACTGTAGCATGTCACTTATACTAGCTCATGCATACAAAACTTGGAATTTATTGATCATGCCTATATGTTCTTGTATTATCTGTTCCCATGTTAATATTGTGAGCCTATGATCATGTAGGGAGAATTGTATTGTGAGCCTGTGACTATGCCGGACGGATTGTGATTGTGAGCCTGTGATTATGTGTCACGACCCAAATTTAGGATTGTGACCGGCGCTTAGGAGAAAGTACTCCCAAGTAAGCCTCATCGGAAATTTTACAGAAAATCGAACAGAGTTTCCCATGTTTTTAGACCATCCAAAAGTTTTCCTGTCTTAAATCAACAACCAAACATCCTAATATTGAACCAAACAATTGACAACTTGTCAATTAACCAATACAAGTCTCCAGTATAACTAAACCACCAACTAACTACTAGAAATACTAATTTATCTCCAACTTTGATAAATGAGAACGATACTCAACATAAGACTATAATAATGAAAGAATACGCATAACACTAAAATAGTGACTATGGAGCGACTCTAAGAGTTCAATGAAAAGATCATAACAATAAGTAAAATCTCTGGCCACGCGAACAAGTGCGAGGCTCACCGAGAAATATCAACCTGTACGCTCTAATTAATGCGATCCTCGCCTGTGTCAACTGCTGTCTCTGTAAAAATACATAGTGGGGAATGAGTCGCTAGCTCAGTGAGTAATAACACTTAACCACAACCGTTTTTATTTGGGGACAAGTCAGAAACATGCTAGTATCTCAAAGAGAAAATAACATTAAAAAATGCTCTTTCAGAAACAATAAATAATTTCTAGTCTCATCACGCTTTTCTTGTAGTAAAATATAATAAACAATTCAGTAATAAGCTCGATAACAACTGTAAAATATCAGTATTCACATTTTTTTGGGAGGTTTCAATGAACGGATCATGTAATCGGTATAACTGTGGACTTCTTTACTAGAAGTCATATATAACGGTAGTCCTTACTCGAGGGAAATCGGTAACGGTATGCTAGTTCTACCTTCCCACTAGCGAGGGCTATAACGGTAATCAGTAACTTGTAAATACAAGGTGCACCAGGCCTAACGAACCCGCCGTTAGCTACGGGATCCTTCAATGTCTACTCCTATTTATACTTGTCTCTGTAATCCGTATATACTCGTAGAAACTATTTTAAAACAATATAGGCATTTCAGTTCTTATCAAATCATATAATTTTCTTTCGATACAGAAAATTCAAGTAACGGTAAAACAGATCTAGTGATAATGAAAATATTTAAAATCACGGTACTCATCTCAAATAATTATTTCGGTTTCATATCGAGTAAAAGACTTATCCCACATGCTACTTAAAATAATCGGTAACATATTCATATAAAAAAAATCATGTGTAAATCATGCAAGTTATGAAAACACAAATTGCAGTAAGATCACTACTCACCGTACTCGTGCCGAAATTCCAAATGCTTCACCTCGAGCAATTCGTACAACTTCCTCCAATTCAATCTGCGGCTCGACGGAGGCACTGTCTTTTCTAGGCAGAACGTCACGCGCCTCACGGCGCATATCTTCAATTAGGACTCGCTTAGCGTCGGGATGATTTTTTCCATGAATAGATCGATTAATCCTGTCAAGGATGCTGTCGATCTTGCTTGAAAGATCCTGGACTCTATTGCCGCGGTCAAAATCCAAGCATTTTATTCCGAACAGATTTTTTTCTCTTGCTGCAGCTTGGCCTGAACCAGGAATCCGTCAATCTCATCCTCAGTTTCGTATACTATACTTCGAATGACCTTCTCCAAGTTTTTTAGCCGCTTGCTTTCCCTTTCCTTTTTTTTTTGAAATTATTCCGCCGAGGGAGTCTTGTAGCCTTTCAACTTATTCGAGCAAATGTTGAAACTCTTCCTTTACTGCACATGCTATTAGCTTTACCTCTTCATTAATTAATAGCTGCAATTTCTCCACCAGAGAACTCACCCCTGTAGCTCTCATCGATCTCTCTTAATTAATTTTTTCTTTCGTTTCTTAGCTTTTGCTTCAATCGCAGCATATGTGCTGCGTTCCCTTCCCCTAACCCTTTTTAACTTCTGGCAGATATGTTGCTAATGGGCTTCGGTCTTTTTTGTTTTAGTTTGACTACGTTTTATTCTTTTTGTTTTATTAGTTTAATTTTGTTCCTTTATTTTCTTTTTATTTTGGACTTAAATTATTTCTAAATGTCCAATATATATATATCCTCACTTAAAATATTGGGGTATTATATCCTCCCCACCTTATGAAATTCGGCCCCCGAATTTAACTCAAGTACGTACCTATAAACTGAAATAAATGAGGATACTTGACTCGCATAGCATCTTCTATTTCCCATGTAGCTTCTTCAACAGTATGATTTCTCCATAAGACTTTCACGAACACAATTTCTTTTGACCGTAATTTTCTTATCTGTCTATCAACAATTGCCATCGGCTCTTCCTCGTAAGACAACTTCTCATCAAGCGGTATAGTTGGTGCTTCTAGCACCTGAGATGAGTCTGATATACATTTTCTTAGCATTGAGACATGAAACACTGGGTGAATAAAAAAGAACTCAGGAGGAAGTGCCAAACGATAAGCCACCGCTCCCACTCAGCCTAGTATCTCATACGGTGCTATAAACTTGAGGCTCAACTTGCCTATTTTCCCAAACCGCATCACACCTTTCATAGGGGAGACTCGTAGGAACACTTTGTCCTCAATTGTGAATACTAAATCTCTTCTTCTCTTATCAGCATAAGACTTTTGTCTACTTTGAGCTACAAGCAATCTCTTTCTGATCAACTGGACCTTGTCCATAGCTTCTTGTACTAGGTCGGGTCCCAATAAGTTAGTCTCACCAGCTTCAAACCATCCGATAGGAGAACGACATCTTCTACCATACAATGCTTCGTACGGTGCCATTTGAATACTAGACTGGAAGCTATTGTTTAAGCAAATTCAGCTAATAGTAGATAAGTGTCCCAACTACCTCCAAACTCAAGAGTGCAAGCTCTCAACATATCCTCCAAGATCTGAATAGTACGTTCGGACTGCCCGTCTGTCTGTGGATGAAATGCAGTACTAAGATTTACTCGTGTACCCAATGCTTCTTGAAAAGATTTTCAAAAGTGTGAAGTGAATTGTGATCCTCTATCAGAGATGATGGATACTGGAACTCCGTGAAGTCGGACAATTTCGTTCATAAATATCTGTGCATACCTGACTCCACCATATGTAGTCTTCACCGGCAAAAAGTGTGCTGATTTCGTCAGTCGGTCTACAATCACCCATACCGAGTCATAACCTCTAAAGGTTCGTGGTAGCCCGGTGACAAAATCCATAGTAATTCTTTCCCATTTTCACTCTGGAATCTCAATTTGTTGTAGTAGTCCTGCGGGTCGTTGATGTTCAGCCTTGACTTGCTGACAAGTCAAACAACTAGAAACAACGTTAGCAACATGTTTCTTCATATCTTCCCACCAATAAAATTGCTTCAGGTAATGATACATTTTTGTGGATCCAGGATGCATAGTGTATTTAGTGTTGTGAGCTTATTTAAGAATAGCATGTCTCAACCCATCTACGTCTGCTACACATAACCTGTCACCCATTCGAAGAACACCATCACTTTCAACAATCATATTCTTGCTTTTACCAGCTAAGACCTCATCTCTATATTTACATAATCGTTCATCCTCATATTGGGTGGCTTTAATGCGCTCAGCTAATTAAGACTTAGCTAGAGCACAAGCCAACAATGTCTCTGAATTTCCGACACTAAATCTGATACCTGTATCTTCTAGTCTCTGAAATATCTTTTGCTAAAAGTCTCTTTGCAGGGGCTATATGCGCCAAACTCCCCATAGATTTTCTACTCAATGCATCAACCACCACATTAGTTTTTCCAGAATGATACAAAATAGAACAATCATAGTCTTTGAGTAGTTCCATCCAACGATGCTGCCGAAGATTTAGATCTCTCTGCTGAAAGATATACTTCAGACTTTTATGGTCAGTATAAATCTCACAAGTTTCGCTGTATAAATAATGCCTCCAAATTTTTAGAGCAAATACCACTGCAGCCATCTCCAAATCATGTGTAGGATAGTTTTGCTCGTGCTTTTTCAATTGTCTCGAAGCATAAGCTATAACACGACCATTTTGCATGAGAACGCATCCTAATCCCACCCTCGAGGCGTCGCAGAATACTGTACATCCTCCAGGACCTGATGGTAAGGCTAATATGGGTGCAGTTGTCAGACACATTTTGAGTTTCTGAAAGCTTTGCTCACATTCCTCCATCCACTGAAACTTTGCATTTTTCCGTGTTAGCTTGGTCAGCGGCGATGCTATTCTGGAGAAATCCTGCACAAAATGCCTGTAATAGCCTGCTAAGCCTAAAAAGCTGCGAATCTCTGTAGGAGAAGTAGGTCTGGGCCATTTCTGCACAGCTTCGGTCTTCTTAGGATCTACCATAATTCCATCCTTAGATACAACATGCCCCAAAAATGCTACCGAGTCTAGCCAGAATTCACACTTCGAGAACTTAGCATAAAGTCGATGTTCTCGCAATGTCTGCAACACAGTCCTGAGATGATTCTCGTGTTCACTTTGGCTACGAGAATATATCAGTATGTCATCACTAAATACTATTATAAATCTATCCAGAAACAGCTTGAACACCCTATTCATTAAATCCATGAATGCAGTTGGAGCATTAGTCAGTCCGAAAGGCATCACAAGAAACTCATAGTGCTCGTATCGAGTTCTGAAAGCAGTCTTAGAAATATCTTCATCTTTGATTCTAAGTTGATGATAACCAGAACGGAGGTCAATCTTTGAAAAGTGGGCAGCTCCTTGTAACTGATCAAACATGTCATCTATACGAGGCAAGGGATATTTATTGCGTAATGTTATCTTGTTCAACTGCCTGTAGTCAATGCACATTCTCAGGGATCCGTCTTTCTTCTTCTTCTTCTTTTTTTTTTAACAATGGTGGTGCACCCCATGGTGAAACTTTCGGTATCATAAAATCCTTATCCAGTGGGTCTCGCAATTGTTCATTCAGCTCTCTCAACTCAATTGGTGCCATATAATATGGTTTGTGTGTCAGGTGTTTGAATCAATACCGAAGTCTATTTCTCATATTGGAGGTAGTCCTAGTAAATCCTTAGGAATACATTAGAGAATCTATTATGATATATTTTTTTTCTCAAACTAAGTGTTTCTTCTCGTGTGCCCCTTATCGTATCAATGAGACCCAACCAACCTTTCTCTTATAACCATTAAGCCTTCAAAATATATGTTTTGCTCGTCTCTAAAACCTATAACCCCTTTTTGGACAAAACTAGCTTTTAAAATTCACCAAACTTAATAATCTTTCCATAATAAGCTTGGGTAGCTTGGTAAGAAGATAATTAATCCATACCCATCACTACGTTAGAGTCAACCATATCAAGTATAACTTGGTTAGCTAGGGTTTCTTTCTCTTAACTTGAATCTTAAAAGCTTTAAACACATGTCTAACTACTATACATTTTTCACATAAGTGGTAACCCAAAAAGGATCGCTTAATATCTCAAAATGTCCTTGATTTTTAGATCTTCGACTCATATTTAAAATCCATATTAAAAGATATTCTAATCTTGGTTTTCTTATGTGAGTTCTTGCACGCCTATCATGTCCAACTTTTCAATCTTTCTGGTAAGTGCAACTGCTACAAAATAGGTTTAAGTCTTCATATATGCAGTAACTACCTTGTTCAAATAATTAACCAACCTTTCAACAAGCCTTTAAACTTAAGACATTGCTCGCGTATCCAGCTGAGAAAGTTTGATGTTATATGTAAGTATACAAATTGTCTAAATCAATTTCTTAAATGATCTAGCAGGCAAGTTCACGCCAGAAACTGTCAAGAAGGAAGTGATTCATAAACACGTTAGAGATATTATTCCCAAATTAGTTGTGTTGCTCTTGTTGGCATCCCTAAGAGTACAGTAGCATTTCATGTATTCGCCATGTTCTCTAGTCTAAAAGTTTCCTATTCCATAGGCCTCTTCATGAAATATCCTATAGCTCATAACGTGGTAAGTATTTTACTAAAACCTTTAAAGATCCTTTGAACTACCAAAAATAGTAAACTTAGTAATTTCAACTTTAGGAACATTATTAAGAATATTTTGTTGTTCCCTATAATCTTCTAGGTGCATGAGGACTTTAGAGCCCTTGTTCTGTTGCTCATTCTTCTTACGTTTATCATATGTCCATAAAGATCTCAAATTTTTATTTTTTTTTCTTTTTCATGGACGTAAGTACCTTTTTGTTATAGCACTCCTCTATCGCTGTAGTGGTAGACTAGTATAAATTTTCGAAATGGACTCTATCACGCATCTTATTAGGAAGCACCTCATATGACACAATGAACCTTTCACTGGTCTTGTATACTACTTATGTAGCATTTCTTTCCTCTGAGATGGTTGCATGTCCATTGGCGAAAATTGACGTCTTTGAAGTTTGAACCTCTAGCCAAATTCTATTATAAGATAATCAGTCTGAGCCATACACGAATAGGATAAGTAATGACAGATTAAGTTATTTGGCCCTAATCGCCACACGTACGGAGGAATAAGAAAGAAAGACAAGACACATCCTATCACGCTCTCGCAGAATCACGATTATGGGAATGGCCGGCTACATAACCATAATTGAGATTCTACTACTGACGTGTGCTCCATTAGTCACAAGAATAACCTAGAGCTCTGATACCAACTTTGTCACGACCCAAATTTAGGATTGTGACCGGCGCTTAGGAGCAAGTACTCCCAAGTAAGCCTCATCGGAAATTTTACAGAAAATCGAACAGAGTTTCCCCTGTTTTTAGACCATCCAAAAGTTTTCCTGTCTCAAATCAACAACCAAACATCCTAATATTAAACCAAACAATTGAAAACTTGTCAATTAACCAATACAAGTCTCCAGTATAACTAAACCACCAACTAACCACTAGAAATACTAATTTATCTCCAACTTTGATAAATGAGAACGATACTCAACATAAGACTATAATAACGAAAGAATACGCATAACACTAAAATAGTGACTATGGAGCAACTCTAAGAGTTCAATGAAAAGATCATAACAATAAGTAAAATCTCTGGCCAAGCGAACAAGTGCGAGGCTCACCGAGAAATATCAACCTGTACGCTCTAATTAACGAGATCCTCGCCTGTGTCAACTGCTGTCTCTGTAAAAATAATTAGCGGGGAATGAGTTGCTAGCTCAGTGAGTAATAACACTTAACCACAACCATTTTTATTTGGGGACAAGTCAGAAACATGCTAGTATCTCAAAGAGAAAATAACATTAAAAAATGCTCTTTCAGAAACAATAAATAATTTCTAGTCTCATAACGTTTTTCTTGTAGTAAAATATAATAAACAATTCAGTAATAAGCTCGGTAACAACTGTAAAATATCAGTATTCACATTTTTTTGGGAGGTTTCAATGAACGGATCATGTAATCGGTATAACTGTGGACTTCTTTACTAGAAGTCATATATAACGGTAGTCCCTACTCGATGAAAATCGGTAACGGTATGCTAGTTCTACCTTCCCACTAGCGAGGGCTATAACGGTAATCAGTAACTTGTAAATACAAGGTGCACCAGGTCTAACGAACCCGCCGTTAGCTATGGGATCCTTCAATGTCTACTCCTATTTATACTTGTCTCTGTAATCCGTATATACTCGTAGAAACTATTTTAAAACAATATAGGCATTTCAGTTCTTATCAAATCATATAATTTTCTTTCGATACAGAAAATTCAAGTAACGGTAAAACAGATCTAGTGATAATGAAAATATTTAAAATCACGGTACTCATCTCAAATAATTATTTCGGTTTCATATCGAGTAAAAGACTTATCCCACATGCAACTTAAAATAATCGGTAACATATTCATATAAAAAAATCATGTGTAAATCATGCAAGTTATGAAAACACAAATTGCAGTAAGATCACTACTCACCGTCCTCGTGCCGAAATTCCAAATGCTTCACCTCGAGCAATTCGTACAACTTCCTCCAATTCAATCTGTGGCTCGACAGTGGCACTGTCTTTTCTAGGCAGAACGTCACGCGCCTCACGGCGCATATCTTCAATCAGAACTCGCCTAGCGTCGGGATGATTTTTTCCATGAATAGATCGATTAATCCTGTCAAGGATGTTGTCGATCTTGCTTGAAAGATCTTGGACTCTATTGCCGCGGTCAAAATCCAAGCATTTTATTCCGAACAGATTTTTTTCTCTTGCTGCAGCTTGGCCTGAACCAGGAATCCGTCAATCTCATCCTCAGTTTCGTATACTATACTTCGAATGACCTTCTCCAAGTTTTTTAGCCGCTTGCTTTCCTTTTCCTTTTTTTTTTTGAAATTATTCCACCGAGGGAGTCTTGTAGCCTTTCAACTTGTTCGAGCAAACGTTGAAACTCTTCCTTTACTGCACATGCTATTAGCTTTACCTCTTCATTAATTAACAGCTGCAATTTCTCCACCAGAGAACTCACCCCTGTAGCTGCCATCGATATCTCTTAATTAATTTTTTCTTTCGTTTCTTAGCTTTTGCTTCAATCGCAGCATATGTGCTGCGTTCCCTTCCCCTAACCCTTTTTAACTTCTGGCAGATATGTTCCTAATAGGCTTCGGTCTTTTTTGTTTTAGTTTGACTAGGTTTTCTTCTTTTTGTTTTATTAGTTTAATTTTGTTCCTTTATTTTCTTTTTATTTTGGACTTAAATTATTTCTAAATGTCCAATATATATATATCTTCACTTAAAATATTGGGGTATTACATTATGCCGGGCGGATTGTGACTGTGAGCCTGTGACGATGCTGGGCAGATTGTGACTGTGAGTATGTCACAATGCCGTGTGGGTTGTGGTTGTGAGCTTGTGATTATGCCAGGCGGATTTTGTATTGGCACGTTAGTTGTTCGTGCGATTGTGATTCGAGATGTGGGCACGAGGTGCCATGAGTATATGATGGTGGGTCGAGACCCGTGACTTGTGATTATGAGAAGAAGTATCATAGAGTGATTTCATTGTAGGACTTGTGTTTAAACAGCTTGAATAATTGGTTGTCCTTTGTGTTCCTTATTTGGTTTTAATGATACTTCACGGTGTTCTTATTGCTTTACTGTTTATTTCACTTGTTGGTTCCTATTATCATTTACTGATTTCCGCTTTCCATTATTAGTTTTATACTTTTATGTTGCACATGTTATTTTGTCTAGTGAGTGTCTTGACTTGTACCTCGTCACTACTCCTTCGAGGTTAGTATTGATACTTATTGGGTACCGATCGTGGTGCACTTCTGCATAATTTTGTGTAGATTTAGGTACTCGGAGCCTGTGGATTGTTAGATTGCAGATCAAATATTGCTGTGGAGACTTCAAGGTATACCCACCGTCGCATTCCATGCCTCAGAGTCACCTTCGGAAGTTATTTTTGTACAGTTTATTTCTATTCTGGAACAGCTGTACTTAGAGGTTTTCTAATGAACTCAGTAGAGTTTATGACTTGTAATACCAGTTTTTGGATTAGCTGGCTTTGTATAGAAATTTTTGTTTCATGTTTAAAAGTTGTTGGTTGATTTTGCCATTGTTTCAGTAAGTATTAGGCTTACCTAGTCTTAAAGATTAGGTGCCATCACGACATCCTATTGAGGAAAACTGGGATCGTGACAAGAAAAGAGGATGTAAGGAAACCTTCATGATTTTCAGAAAAGTAAACAAGGCAAAACACAAGAGATGACCATCAGTATGACTAGAGATTGGGAGACTCTCGGATTGACAAGGTCTTCGTCATAGTAGTGTCACATGTGATAATATAACTTATAAGAAATAAAGTGCCATATGTGGGAACAAATTGAGAATATTTGAGGCATGCCATATATATATAATAAGAAAAAGGGTGGGTGAACTTTGAATACCTCCTAGATGTCAAATGCGATACAAATGAAAGTCAACCTTCAATGATGCACACTGAGGTATGTGAGCTTAAATGGGTAAGCTTAATGCATGATATGCACAAAAGGTGTAACCTTAAAATATTTCAAGAAGTGAATAAGTTGCCAAAGGAGGTGAAGTGATGTGGAATAATAACCTTGAGTTTGTCTAATTGATATAGGCCTTATTTTGTCCTTTTGAATGGTGGAAATTAAGAATTTCCGAAGGTAAGCTCCAAAGCACCTCTACATGTGTCAAGTGGAGATGTTAACATGTTATTTTGATGGAACCATAAGATTTAAGAGGAATAAATATTTAAAATAATGTATCGGGCCAAATTGGAGCTTCGGGCGGATTATGAATATTGCATATGTAGTTTAAAACTCAAGAGCTTGCAAACGATAATGGTACATGTGTGAAGTTGATGAGTTACAAGTGATCCAACGCTATGTTATGATGCCACACAAATCCTAACGTGTTATCTACAGCAACGAGATTGAAGACACCTCGAGATATGAAGATAATTATCATAAGAATTGTTGAGTACCCACAAGTAGAATGCATTTAATAATGGAGAAACAAGAAGGTAATATTAATTGCACGAGGCATGATGATGTGAAGATGTGATATTGACTATAGTAAGAAATATTATGTTATGATGAGGACATGAAGATAATTTGCATGTTTCTTACATTTAGCATTGTAAAAATAGTGTATGTTATGGAAAACTATATGAAAGTTATACGAGTTTAGCCTGACGTAGTTATATTTACCAGAAATATATTTGAGCATGGACTGAAGGGCAAGATGTTAGAAAAACACTTTTAAAAGTAAAATGGCCATAAAGAAAAGTGATATGCTAACTTTATTGTTGTTGTAAGGACAGGAAGAGATGATACGTGGAAACATGAGTTGCAGCTATAAGTGTCATGATACTTGGATACAAGAAAGGGAAAAGAAATCCTCGATGAGCATAACCATTTTTCTTCTATTGTCAGGATAGTAGGTACCACTAAGCGTAATTGCAAAAAATAGAAGTCAAGGCTTCATGGAAATTTGAAATGGTGAATTAAGATTTCGAGTTGGGAAAATAAATAACTTGTAGTAGTATATAAGTGCGTGTATAGTCAGATGGAACGGAATACGAATTTAATAAAATCTTCGAGTATCAGGTTCGAGCTTTAGATTTGGGTTTTACACCTAAGTGGAGGAGCGTCGGAGCAAGTAGAAGTCACCTTAAAGGTGATGGTTGGAAAAAAAATAAAGAAATTTTATTCACAAAAGAAAGATGAAGGGAAAATCTTCAGTAAGATTCATGATGAAATGAATAAAATTATCATACTGTGCCGGTATAGGGATTACATGCTTATCACGAGAATTAGTTATGGTGTTCAACATTAGGGTTATGAAAAGGTACTGTCTATTAGCCAAATATTTAATGGGCTACTTGAATAGATTCTTATAACTTTGGAGCATGTGTCACTTGAATTGAATTCAAGCAATGGTGAAAATAAGAAAGTACTTTGGTCATATGTTAGACTCAGTAGAACAAATGAATATTATAAATGAGAATAAAGTATGTGCATACTTGGAATGAAATGAGGCAAGAAAAGGTTATATTATGCATAGTCCCAACTATGAAATACTCTTGCAAACCAAAACAATGTACTCCATCCAGTAAGAAGCATGGGGTCAGAAACTAAAAAGTGCAAGTATATCCTAATAGCATTGTCACTTGGGAGTTGGAAGCCTGAAATTCATAATATTCCTATGGTAGGCATAATAGCAAATTCAATATGAATTTATGGTAGAGAATCATCACAAAGGGCATGGTGCTATCTATGAGTTGGTTAAGGTTAAGAGAATAGAATTATGTACACTAATGTTCTTGAATGGATGGTAAACCTGTGCCACAAGCAGGAAGTGGAATGAATATTTGCATAATGAACTTGTTAACTATGCCACAACAACAACAACAACGACCCAGTAAAATTCTACTAGTGGGGTCTGGGGAGGATAGTATGTACACAGACCTTACCTCTATTCCGAAGGTGTTAACTATGGTGTTTATCAAATTGAGATCTAAAGGAAACTCAAAAGTTAAAAGTGCAAGTGGAGGTATAAATCACCTACGTGATGAATGGACCTAAGTAAGATAAATATCTTTTAGTCTTCGGATGGAATAAAAGAACATTAGAGAAGGATTGTGTAACTAGAGAATCAAGAGTCCTATGAGGACAAACATAACATCAAAATCCCTTCAAGGTAAGTTTATTTGAAATAAGAATGATTATATAACATCATTTGATATAGCACTAACATTTATTATGGATCAAAATCCATAGGAAATGGGTTGAATCTTCAAGAACACCAAAAAGAGAAAAGTGAGATTCTTTGATCAAGAGGTAAATACTTTACTTGAGCTTCACATATATGGTTTATTGAAGTATGGGTAGCACGTTTATGAAATTTATTTGAAGTTATAATGGAGTATTGTATAAGCCCTAGGAGTGGGTCTTGAAAATAATATTTTGAATGAAGAAGAAAGTGACTAGTAGCGGGTTGATATAAATAAAATTATTTTGAGTTTTTAATGATGCCAATAGACTTTATAACCTAATTGATGGACGAATTGAAGGGGGGATCGCCATTTGTCTAAGAAGTAACACTAGTTCATGAATTAGATATTCTTGAGCCTAGAGTTGTGTTGGAGAAGTTAATGAGCAGTGACTTGGTGATGTTGAGTAAATAATATAGTATCACTAATGACTCCAAATGAGTATTTAACGATAAGAATGAAATTTAAGGCTAATTGGTGGACCTATTGGATAATTTTGAATAGTTGAAAGCTTGTTGCCGAATTCTGAAGCCTTAATAGATATTTATGGATCTTTTCGTGTTTGTTTTGATGTAGTTGGGATATCTAAAGGTAGATATTGAATTGTTGGCGACATTTGAACATTTTAATCAATTGGAGCATTGTAGTATTATTTGGAGCTTGAAGGTTGAGTTAAGTTGATTATGACTTACTCTTCTTGAGGGATTATCTCTAAAAGCATGTTTGAGTTAATATATGATATTATTTATATATGTGAATTTGTACTCATGGAGACAGGCGGGAAGGATGTCACCATGTGTTCCTAAGTTTTTTGCTTTGAAGTGTCATGCGATCTTATATAAGAAAACACTCTTATTTTCAAAACTTGTTTGCAAGATGACACTTAAGGAAAACGTTATAAGTTTTATGTAAACTTATGTGTTGATAAAAGTATAAACTTTTTGGCCGCTAAACATATGTTTTCATAAAAAATTATGTGGCTTAGTATTTGAACAATGGAGTAGCATGTATCTTTAAAATATTGATGTTGAATTGCCAAAAGCATTAACAGAAAAAATGTTATTTCATTTTATCTTGTTCAAATGGTTTGGATTGGCTATGAAAATCATGAGATAAAAATAGATCCTTTGAGGCTATTAGGCTATGAATCTGTTTTTGATATTCAAATATTTTGGGAGTTACTAGTGGAGACCACCGAGATTGGTTCGAATGTTGAGTTTGTTACTATGAAACTATACGTGCTGGTGTAGGGACATATTCCAAGGTTGAGCCGAGGTTTGTGGGATAAAGTCCCCAATTGAGAAGGCAAATAATCATTACTTAAACTAATGAGGTTTAATCGACTCGTACGGCACTACGAGAAGCCGTCCGGACAAGTAATGTCCAATACTTATTGCTAGGATGATCACATAGTAGTTGTTCATTATGCCAGTGTCGTTATAGTACTCCTGGTGAAAAGTAAAAGAGAACTTTCTTATGTTTAGGCCTAAGGAGCCGAAAATGATTTCAATATTTGAATGAGATTGAAATGATTTTATATGACTTCAGTTAAAATCTTGGGTTGATAAAGACGTTCTAAAACTTTATAGTATGGCTTATATTTCACTTGTCTTTTATTTAGAATGATAAAGAGCATGATTTGTATAACTGTTTATCACTTTATGTCCAATATTGGTAGCATATTTTTTGTGAAATCGTGTCCCATGAACTTGAGTTAGAGAGGGTCTATGACACTTATTGAATACCGTGTGGTGTATTCAGCCCCTAGGGTCCCCCTCCAGGTTCTCACTTTCTTTACATGTTTCAGGATGAGGTATTATACGTGGCATGTTAGTAGAGTGGATGTATTTGATGAGATGAGGCCACTGGACCTAGAATGGGTGCTATCAGATTTGATTGCAGTATGATTGGAAGAATAATATCGGAAGTCGACTTAGAATTTGACTTTGATTTTGTCGGACAAGAGAGCTTCATGACTTGTTGATCTAATGAGTGTTTATGAGTTTCTGCATGTTTCTTTCATCGTTGGCAGTATGCGAAGATTCAAAACAAGATTTAGTTGCTATGAGGTTTATTGCCGGTGTCGTGTTGGTTATCGAGCAGCTATTGCGGTTAGAAGTTATTGCTATGAGTATTTGAGTTACTGGTGTCTCTATGAGTGGGACTATCGGCTCAGTGAGTGGTTGGATGGCTATATGATGAGTAGGATGTGATTGCGGGATGTGTTCGGATGGTTTGAATGTAACAGGAAGAGTTTGCTTCAGATGTGAAAAGGACTATTGGATGCTCGATTTCTGGATGTGTCATATAGTCTTGATTTATTAATGTTTTTGAGAGATTCTTTCATGTTATTTCATTTGTGGAACGAAGTATATTTTCATGTCTTGTTGATGAGTTCAGACTCAGGAAGATTAAGTGATTGCGTAGTTGTTGAGGCTATGAAAGGGGTATAGTGAAATGCCAATTTGAGGCTAAACATGTGGATTATCTCCTGCAAGGTGGTCTACGGATATGTGATCCTTATGATGTAGTATGGAGAGTTTATACCTACCAGTGGGTTATATGTGTTGCATTTTGAGTTTGGATCAGTTGTGAAAGTTGACCTGACCGTCAAGAGGATGATTGCGAGCTTGGTAGATGATTTGAGGTATTATATGGTTTGTGCTACATGAGATTATGAAGGATTTAGTTAAATCTCACCGCGGTATTATGGCAGTAATATAGAATAGGCATTGTGAGTTATCGAGTGTTTTGTTCTATGGCTTTGAGCTAAATGGGGGAGTCTGCTATGAATGATTTGATTGCATGGTTACGTGTTGTATTGGTTTTGGTCTGAGGCATAATTGTGGATCGGTTATGACATGCAGAGGCTGGTTTTGAGGCTGACTTAAGCAAGGAAATTTATGGATGCAAGGTGTATTACACTTTATGGTTATATGGGAATCATGGAATGATTAAGTTGTTATTCATGAGAGATGTAGTGTGCATGGAGTAGGAATTTGCTCGGTTGCGTTAAGGCGGGGTTACTTCTTTCGGTGGTGTTGTGCTAATGTGGCACAGATCATTCGGCTTGAACAGAGTGGATGACTCTTGAGAAGGTTCTAATGGATTCAAGATTAATATGTAGCAATTGAGAATTTTTTGGATTTGTATATGGCTAGAATTTGAGATTTACATTGGGTGGTGTCGAGACTCGCGGTATTTCTATATCATTATGGATTCTACATTTTAGTATCAGGAAGGTAAAGGAAACAGCTTTAGATTCACCGAAGGTCTCTTCAGAGTGGGTGTCTCGGTTGTGGTACTTTTGGGGTGCTTAAAAGGGAATACAATGGCTTATGGGCCTTAGAGTGGTGTAGTTTTATGTTAGGATCTCCTATGGTAAGCTTTGGTTAAAGGCGTGGTGTTCTGGAAAGGAGAATTTTAAACTTGAGGGTAATTCGGAAGGAACTCGGAGAAATAGGATAGCTTGGTAGTAGGTTGGATCAGCACGGTAATGGATATGATCGGTTCTTCGGGTACTTATGATGTGGCGAGTCTCTACAGGTGTTTTGGTGATAATACTCTTAGGTTCGTTGACCTGCGTAGCATGGTTGAGTTAGAGGGATTCAGTTTTAATGACTTGGTTATAAATAAATGGGTTTCAAAGTGTTCTCTATGATTTCTACCCCAATTTGAGATGGATATTATCTACAGGTATGGGGGGGTGTTATGTGTTGTAATTTTCTCTTGGATGAGATTAAGTGGAAGATTTCTGACTGAATGGGTATGTATTCTGCTTGTGACTCAGAGTTGATTATGAAATTCTCGTGTTTTTCATATGATGGCATAATAGATGTGGTGCGTCCTGTGGGATTGAGATTTGCATGTACAAGGTGGCGGTTCAGTTTTGAAGGGAGAGTCATGAATTCTTAGAAAGCATGGACGATTTCGGATGATTATATGAATTTCATTACTACTTGGTATTGCCTGAGAATGGTGTGCATTTCAGAAGGTGCACTGTGTTTTGACTTATGGATACTTCATTCGTATTGCGATACTTGCCTGGTTGATCGACTGCTGATGTTCAGATTTTTGCTATGTGGCACAAAAGAATTTTGGAAGTATTCCTCGTGGGATGATTGTGTATGGTAGATGTGTTAGTTGTTCGAGTGGTGGAGTTAGGATCGATTATGGTGGTTCATGTGTTCTATAGATTTGGAGACTGGGAGTTCTCAGATAATATTGTTTCGGGGTTGCAGATCGTGAAAGTGTGGCCAAAGTTAGACAGATGGTGCTACGTGTTATGGGTAGGTCATTGTGGACTTTTGGAGGGCCATTTATCCATTTAGGGATGACCGGAATTGGTTTGGGGGCCCATTTGTAGGCCCAATGAGGACATGTATCCTATATCGGGTCGGATTTGTTGACTCAGAACTGTTAGTGTTGAGGGATGTGTCATTTGGTTAGAGTTGATCTTGTTCGTGCTCTGATATATTCTATGTGTTACTATTCTATGCTATGAGGGATTGTGATTTGTTGGTTATATGCACATATGATGCAGTTTTGTTTGGGCTTTGTGGCAAAATTCGAGCAAGATGGTTATTGGGGTGTTGAATGGTTGATTGCGCCTTGGTTATCATCTTTGCAGGTGGTGGTATATTCTGTTATTTTCTTCTCCGTGGTTATGGTCATGCGCTTCGTGTACTTGATGTCGAATTGTGTGTGGTTGTTGATTTTGAGCATTTGTGGCTTGAAGTATTTCATATGGACCAGTGTTTGGATGAGTCATGCATTTAGTAGGGTTATGTTGGGAAATGATCCTATGTGTTAGATCTGTGTGCCGTGGTTCTACTATGTGTAATAGGTAGCATTGCACTTGTGGTGGTATCGGTTGAACTTGCCGAACGGTTCTTTCGTTTGAGTCATTTCTATTTTTGGGTGCATTTGAATTGTTGCTTGTTGGTGTACTGATTGCATAGTTTGTGGCTTGAGGTTGTATTGGTGTGGCATGTCAGTAGAGTGTTTGTATTGATGAGATGAGGCCATTGGACCTAGAATGGGTGTTACCGAATTTAATTGCGGTATGGTTAGAAGAATAATATCAGAAGACGGCTTAGAATTTGACTTTGATCTTGTCGGACGAGAGAGAGCTCCATGACTTGTTGATCTGATGAGTGGTTACGAGTTTCTGTATAATTCTTTCATCACTGGCAGTGTACGAAGGTTCAGAACAAGATTTTAGTTGATATGAGTTTTGTTACCGGTGTCGGATTAGTTATCGAGCAACTATTGCGGTTGGAAGTTATTGCTATGAGTATTTGAGTTATGTGGTATATCATGTGATTATGTCTTGAGATATGGTTATGGATTGATACAGCTTGTTCAGAGTTATACGGTGCATAGATGCAAGAATCGGGTCATATAATGAGTCCGGATATTGGGGATTTGGGTTATAAGGTTTATGGACTAAGGTTGAAGTAAGGATCCTCTATTAGGTGGTGTTGTCAGGCTTATATGGATTGGAGTGATGTGGGATCACCCATGGTTATATGTATGGTGAGGTTATATGGCGGTTTGATGGATTTGGAATGACTCTTGGCACGTTCGAGGGCGAACGTATGTTTAAGTGGGGGAGAATGTAACAATACGACCAGTCGTTTGAGTTTTAGCATCCCATTAGGTGGTTTGAGACTTTGAGTAGCATCATATTATATATTATTACTTGCGTGTATGGTTGGTTTCAATTTTCGAGCAGTTCGGGATTGATTTGGAAGAATGATTCTCGTTTTAGAAGCTTTAAGTTGGAAGAGTTGACCAAGATTTGACTTTTGGGTAAACNAGGTTGTATTGGTGTGGCATGTCAGTAGAGTGTTTGTATTGATGAGATGAGGCCATTGGACCTAGAATGGGTGTTACCGAATTTAATTGCGGTATGGTTAGAAGAATAATATCAGAAGACGGCTTAGAATTTGACTTTGATCTTGTCGGACGAGAGAGAGCTCCATGACTTGTTGATCTGATGAGTGGTTACGAGTTTCTGTATAATTCTTTCATCACTGGCAGTGTACGAAGGTTCAGAACAAGATTTTAGTTGATATGAGTTTTGTTACCGGTGTCGGATTAGTTATCGAGCAACTATTGCGGTTGGAAGTTATTGCTATGAGTATTTGAGTTATGTGGTATATCATGTGATTATGTCTTGAGATATGGTTATGGATTGATACAGCTTGTTCAGAGTTATACGGTGCATAGATGCAAGAATCGGGTCATATAATGAGTTTTGGATGTTGGGTTTTAAGGTTTATGGACTAAGGTTGAAGTAAGGATCCTCTCATAAGTGGTCTTGTCAGGCTTATATGGATTGGGGTGATGTGGGATCACCCCCCGGTATGCGCATGGTAAGGTTACACGGCGATTTGATACCTTTGGAACGACTCTGGGCACGTTCGAGGATGAACGTATGTTTAAGTGGGGGAGAATGTAACGCCCCAACCGATCGTTTTGAGCATTTGCACTTCGCTATGTGGTTTGAGGGCATGAGTAGCTCCGTATGATGGATTATGACTTGTGTGTGTCGTTAGTTTCGATTTTCAATCGATTCAGAATTAGTTTGGAAGAATGAATTTCATGTTTGGAGCTTTATGTGGGAAGAATTGACCAAGTTTGACTTTTTAAGTATTTGACCTCGGATCGGAGTTTTGATGGTTCTATTAGGTCCGAATGGTTATTTTAGACTTGGGCGTATGCCCGGATTTGCATTTGGATATTTCCATAAGATTTCAGCACTAATTGAGAAAGTTAAAAATTTGAAGGTTTAGAATGTTCATAAGTTTGACCGGGAGTTGACTTTGATGATATCGGGTTTGGATTGTGTTTCCGGGAATTGGAATAGTTTCGTTATGTCATTTGATACTTGTGTGCAAAATTTGAGTTCATTCCGAATTGAATTGTTATGGTTTGCCACGAGTTTTGGAAGCTAAAAATTCAAAAGTTCTTTAAGTTTGATTTGAGGTGCGATTCGTGATTTTTATATTGTTATGCGTGATTTGAAGCATCGAATCGGTCTATGTTATTTTATGGGACTTGTTTGTATGTTCAGACTGGATCCCGAGGGGCTCGGGTGATTTTCGGATGGGTTTCGAATTATTTCCATGTACATTGGCACTGCTGATTTCTGGGCATCTGGTTTCCTTGTTCGCGATAGCGGAGAGAGGATCACGATCACATAGAGTTGTTTGATGGCTAGGAAAATTGTTTTTCGCATTCGCAAGTCCAAAGACGCGTTCGCGAAGGTTGAGGCAATTACTCATCGCGTTCGCGAAGGTTGAGGCAATTGCTCATCGCGTTCGCGAATCAGCGACGCGTTCCCGTAGAAAGAATGAGGGCCTGAGAATGTCAGGTGCTTTTTCTTCGCGGTCGCGAGACGTGGAATGCAATCACGTAACTCTAGGGGGGATTGACCACCGTGTTCGCGACTGAGATGTCACAATCGCGTAAGAGGAATTGCAGCTGGTGGGAATTCTACGTGAACACGAGGGTTTTTTCGCGTTCGTGAAGTGTAATAACTGGGCATTAAATCCCATTTCGAGGGTTAGAGTCATTTTATCATATTTGGAGATATGGAGCTCGGATTGAGGCGATTTTCACCAAATGGATTGGGGTAAGTTCTCTACTCGATTTTGATTATTTTTCATGAACCTATCTTCGTTTTTGGCATTTGGATTATGAATTTCAAAGGAAAATTTTGGGGGTTCCGTCTAAAATTTCATAAAGTGAATTTCTGAGTTTTAAATATCAATTTGGAGTCGGATTTGAGCGAAACTGGTATGTTTGGACTCGTAATTGAATGGGTTGTCGGATTTTGTGAGTCTTGTCGGGTTCTGAGATGCGGGCCGTGTTGTATTTTTTGGTTGACTTTGAGTAAATGTGTAAAAATTTGACCTTTATCATTTGGGATTATTTCCTTATGCATTATTTGATATATTTGAGTTGCTTTTAGCTAGTTTCGAGCCGTTCGAAGGTTGATACGCACGGGATAGCACTTCTAGAGTATTGTTTGGCTTGCTTGGTATTGGATTTGACTTGTTCGAGGCAAGTAACAATTATAAACTTGGTGCCGATGGTATGAATTCCTTAATATACGTGCTATGTGTTGGTGTTGAGGTGACGCACATGCTAGATGACGGGCGTGTGGGCATGCACCGTGTGAAATGACTTGATTGATTTTGTGGTACTGTGTAGTTACCTAATCTTGTTTCTATCCATGAAATTCCTACGTGCTAGAATAATTGAGCTGTGATCCATGTTAGAAATCATGTTTAGGCTATATATTTATTCTGTGGGACCTACTGAGGTCATTTTTGCTGTTGAGTAATTTACTTAAATTGCAATTACATACGCAGTCATTCGTTCATTTATATATCATATCTCAATCTCTATTATCATTGTTGTCACATCATGTTATCATTACTTGGGCTGATTGGCATGAGATTTGTGAGCACAACAGACTGGAGAGATTGATGATTGAGCTGAGGTCGAGGGCCCGATTTTGAGTCATATTGATGGGATCGGGCTGCACGCCGCAGCGAGTTTTATTGATTCATGACGGGATCGGGCTGCACGCCGCAGCGAGTTTTATTAATTCATGATGGGATCGGACTGCACGCCGCAAGCGGGTTTTATTGGTTCATGATGGGATCGAGTTACGCGTTGCCACAGATTTTATAAGCTCTTAGGCAAGATCCGCCCCTCCGGAGTCTGACATACCAGCAGTGAGTGCAGGTACCTATAGTGCTGAGTGACTGAGTGCGCTGAGTGATTGAGCGTGATGAGTGGGAGTGCAAGACAGTGAGATTTTGAGTTTTCTGAGAGTGTCAGTACATGAGTTCATCACTGTGATGCATTGCATTTGACATACATACTTGACATATAAGCATAGAGATGTATTTCCTCATGCTACACGATTTTGTGACATTCATGATTTCATATGCACACTGACATGCAGGCATAGAGATGTACTTTCCTCATGCTATCTGAGAATGAAATATCTTATCTGCTGTTGAATGTTTTTGGAAAAAAATCATAGTTTTCAGATTTACTCATATTTTGGTACGTTTGGTGAAAGATTTGGGTTTTACTGTTATACCTAAAAAAATATGCCTACGTTTTCGTAACTGTGAACGAACTGAGAATCATATCTTTGAGTTATTATTTGTGCTGCTTTTATTATATTGTTATGAGTTGTTCTTGGCTATTGGTATTGGACTCTGACCATTGTCCAAGCTGGCTAATGTTTCAACCTAAGGTTAGGTTTGTTACTTATTGAGTACATGAGGTCGGTTGTACTCATACTATAATTCTGCACCTTGTGTGCAGATTTTGGAGATGATGTTGCTGCGAGTAGCGGGAGCTGGTACTGAAGATGTACCTGCATTTTGGTTATAGCTGCCTCTTGTTCTTAGTAGCTTTAGATTTATAAATCTGTTCATGTACGTTTCGAACAGATGATGTACTTATTTCATACCAGCTTTGTAAACTCTAAATCTTAGAAGCTCATAATTTGTTAAACCAATCCTTGAGGAATTGTATAAAATTCAGCTATTTTATTTTTGGCTCTTATCATTATCATAATATTGTAGTCTATTGTTAATTGGCTTACCTACCGGGGTGGGTTAGGTGCCATCACGACTAGTTGAATTTTGGAGCGTGACAGATACTCTCGGGTCGGATAGAGGTAAGATGTGTTGGAGAGGGGATCCTTTGACTTTTTTTCTTCATTTTTTAAGAAAAAATATTAATTATGGTGGAAATTAAGTATTTTATAATTTTTTTGAGTTATAACACGTGCCATCACCTTATTGGTGTGTGATATCACACAAACTTTGACAAACTGGTCAAGAAAAAAGTGATGTCTTAGCTACACTTAGAAAATATTGGGTGTGCAGGGTGATTTTTGTCGATAAAAATATGTAACAGGGATTTGATCCATAATTCAGGGGATAACTTATGTTTTTACTTTGAAAAATATTATAATTCATATTAATTGAAGGTTACTTTTGATATTTTAAAAACACATGTAATGATCTAGCTAATTTAAGAACAACGAGGTTTATTATCCCAATCAAAAGGTTAAGAGTGTATCGCTTCCCAAATCCTTTAAGTTACGAAGGTTTAGTGAAATTTACTCTAATATATCGAAATTAAAGCAAACAACTACTCCGCCTAGCCTATCTCCAAGCCGGACTCTGGTATGGAGCCTATTTTCTATGCTTGGTTCCACGATCAATCTCAGATCCATTATCAGGAAAAAAAAAATGAAAATAATCTAAACGCATTTAATTCTACCGACGTATTTTGGTTGTAAGGCTTGCAACTATTTCCTTTATTGTTTGACTATAAAAGAAGTTATCAATGCAGATTAATAAGAAAAATGTCAAAAAAAGATATGTTGCCAGATTCTCTTAACTCTTAACCATACAGACGATTATGTAACAGATAATGTTGATTGAAAATATGAACTAATATTATGTTGATTTGACTCGCTAACTAACATCACATATCATGCCAACTAAAGCACATTACTAATGTAGCATTTTCAAGATCACAGATAGTACTATAAGAAGAGTGGAGAAACTTGTAATAAATTTCCAAAATAGTATTGTAAACACCTCCACCGGAGTACAAAATAACAAGATTCCCTTTGAAACATTACACAACATGTGTTGCATCCATCAAATGATACAACCAAGGAAAAAGGAGAAAGTACCCTTCCAAAAAGATAATTATAGGTTGTTATCTTTATACATTGGAGAGGGTCATAATTTCCAAAATTGTGAAACGAATATATTAAATTCTTCAAATAAGGCTCAAATTTTTAATTTTCACAAGATAAGTAGTTTCTTTAGAAAAAACAAAAACATGGTTATATAAAAATAGGAAGTTGGAGAAAACTCCAAATTTATTCTTGTACTATTTGAAATTATTTTGTCCTTCTGTTAAAATCTTGGTCTTATGTTACCCTGCCAGTTAGTAAAACGTCTCATATTTGTCTCACTCGTTAGGGCTCAAGGACAAAATTGAAACTTTCTCCTAACGACAAGGATGATATTAGACTAAAAGTTTAACGGAAGTAAAATCTATTAACACATTGCACGTTAGACACCCAATATGCTAATTAAAGCATTTGACATACATATGCAGATTCAGAATTTAAATTATATGGGTTCAGATTCGCAATTTTACCATATCTTATTTAATTTAATGAGTTCAAAATTATTATTTTTTTAACATATTTAACAATTTATTAGGTAAATAGACAAGGTATAAGAAAATGCCGACATATACAATTAGGATCACATGATTTCGAACATCTTAAACACGTTATACTATTTAATTTAGAAGAAACATTTATGTCCCTATTCAATTCGCTTTTTTCTAAATGTCATACCTTGAATCCTGTTAATGTACGTCTTACATTAGATCCATCACATATGCATAATAAACACCTAAAATCTCCTAGCAAGTCCCATAGCAATATGACAACTCAAAAGAAGAGCAATGCGGCGGACCATTTGGAGCCATGGCGGCAATTGGAAGGCAAAGTGGCTTTTGTCACCGGAGCATCAGCGGGGCTCGGTCGCGAATTCTGCCTTGACCTAGCTAGGTCAGGCTGTAAAGTCGTGGCGGCTCGTCGCGCCGATCGGTTGAAGTTCCTTTGTGATGAGATTAATGCAATGGCTAGTTCAAATGTTGAAATTGTTAGAGCTGTAGCTGTTGAACTTAATGTTTCTGCTGATGGTCCTCTCATTGAAGCATCGGTACAGAAAGCTTGGGATGCTTTTGGCCATATTGATGCGCTCATTAATAATGCTGGTGTTAGAGGTACGTAGGTTACGTCTAATTTTGCCTACAAAGTGTACGTAATTTTGGTTACTAAAAGTTTTGATAGGATAGAAGATTGATTAAAATAAAAGTGCAGCTTGGTGCACTAAGCTTTCGCTATACGTGGGGTTTGGGAAAGGGCCAGATCACAAGAATCAAGTGTGTGTAGTCTTACCCTACATTTTTGCAAGAGGTTGTTTCCACGGCTCGAACCTGTGACCTCCTGGTCATATGATATCAACGGATACTATGAAGATATATAGAAGTCTTTAAAGAAAAATAGAAGTATTTTTAAGCAATAAATTCACTTATCCGAGGAACTTCTTTTTTGGAATTTGTTCTTGAGCCGAAGGTCTACCGAAAACTACCTATTTATTTTTAAAAGATAGGGGTAAGGTTTGCGTATACATTACTCTCCCAAAACAGTGAAATTGCATTGGGTTTAATGTTGTTGTTGCTGTTATTTGAGAGAAAATGTCAGGCTATTAAGTCAGTTCCTTAGTCCTTTTTAGCCAATAGTGAACGTTATGTAAGTATATAGGGGATATTAGGCAAACAAGCCCTTAACTCTTGAACAAAGAAAGAGCGACCTTGACTAGGCTAGAGATAATTAAGTAATCTGGGACCTGATTAAAATTAAAAAGATTAACGATAAATAATTGAGATTGGTTAAAGGTTGTTTAATTCAAATAATGAATAACTAAATTTCAATTGAAATAAAATCTTTAGGATCAGGAGGAATTAATGGGTAAAAACAAGTACTCCATATTTTTTTGAACTTTTAGATAATCTATGCTATTTGAGCTGAGGGTTATTTGAAAACAGCCTCTCTATCTTTCCAGGATAGAGATAAGATCTGCGTACACAACCCTCCCAAACCTCGCTTAAGAACTTTTAATCTGTACTATTTGTCCCAAAAAGAATGATGAAACTTCTTAGGTTGCTTGACTCCATAATTTGATGAATCTACTTTTGATGTTTAATTATAGGTGGAATCAAATCAGCAGTGGATATTTCTGAGGAAGAGTGGCATAACACTTTAAGGACAAATTTGACAGGATCTTGGCTAGTTTCTAAATATGTTGGAAAACACATGCAAGCTGCAAAACGAGGAGGCTCTATTATTAATATTTCATCTATTGGTGGTTTAAATAGAATATCAATGCGAGGGGGTATTGCCTATTCTTCCTCCAAGGCTGCCGTGGATACCATGACCAAGGTTATAATAATCTAATTTTGGAAAATTATCTTAACGAAGAAAAATATTTTTGTGAAAATAGTTTTAAGAAAATAAGATTTATGTATTCCATGGATAAGTCTATAATATAGAGTAGAAAAAACATATTATAATATTAAAAAAGATAATAATTTAAACGGTAAAATAGGTATTTGACAACAAAATATTTAAGAAATCTAATTGATTGACCTTTTGAATGCTATAGAAATAGTAAAGTAACTTTTCCGTTGCAAACAAAAGAAACACAAGTTTACTAAATAATTCCGAATAATTAAGTGACCATTTGAGTAATGGACTCTTTTCTAAAGCATGTTTGGTTGCTAGAAAATATAGTAGCTTTTTCAATCAAAAGGGAAAATAACTTCCCTCACCTATTAGCGAAAGTCATTTTCCCTAACATTATCTTAAATGTTAGCTTTCATATATCACTATTTTACCCAATACATGAACATTATTATTTACTTACTGCTCAAAAGTTTGTTCAAACACTATCTAATTTGCTATAATATTATTATTATCATTCTTTGGTAAATAACTTTTTTAAGAGAATATTTTCAGCTCTCCGATCAAACACCTAAATATTTCCTTAAAAATGAAGTCCGTCAATACAAAACACACCCCTAATCCTTTATTTTATGAAATGGGAAAGATGAAATCATATTAACTCTTTATGAATTTTAATTTCTCAATCCCATTTGGTTCCTTTTAAGATTTTTCTCAGCTGTCTCTATTAGCATCCTCGCTTATAATTAATTTCTTTAAATAAAAAAACATTTTTCCTATTCAAGTTTTCTTGCTTTTCTTTTCTTCATACATTAACATTTTGATATATTTATACGTAAACTAACCTCGCAAAATCTAAATTGTTCGCTATATATTAATGAAAATTTGCAGGTAATGGCATTGGAATTGGGAGAACATACCATAAGAGTGAATGCAATAGCTCCAGGACTTTTCAAATCAGAGATTACTGAGAAATTATGGCAAAAAGATTGGCTAAAAAATGTAGCAACAAGAAGTGTTCCACTGAAAACTTTTGGAACCACAAATCCTGCTTTAACTTCACTTGTGAGATACTTAGTCCATGACTCTTCCAAATATATATCTGGCAACATATTTATCGTTGATGCTGGTTATTCTCTTCCTGGTTTCCCCATCTTTTCTTCTCTATAGACTATAAGTTATAGTCAGAGACGGAGCCATAATTTCAAGTTTATAGGTTCTGAATTCGTAACCAAACTCAGTACATCTTAGTTATTGGGCTTGTAATTAAATATTTGTATATTTTTAATAAATTTTTCAATATAAATAAAAGTGCTACTGAATTTGTTTGGACCGTAAGCAATACTCTATGGCACTACCCCCGCCCCTGGCTATGACACTTGAAAGAAGAACAATACAGTATTGATCGATCATCAAGAAACTAATATCTCTGTACGTAGTTATCTATTTCAAAGAAATTATTATGATCTATTTCCTTCCAGTTTTTGTCTTCTGTTTATTCATTAGGAAATGTGACGCATGTATAACATAAATCTCTTAACACAAATACAGAATGTAACTGAGTTCATTTGAACCCGTAAGCAATACTTTATATATGACATTACCTCCGCCCCTGATTATGACACTTGAAGAAGAACAATATATACTGATCATCAAGAAGTACAACATTAATTAATTGTTGCTAAGATAATTACCTACTCACTCGGGCGTCAACTTTCTACAATTAAATTTAAGTAAATAAAACAAGCAGTGCAACCACATGTATCCATGCCAATTGAAAGTTGAGTTTGCAAACTCATATTTTGATAATTCTCAAATAAACACGTAAAAGTCTACTAAACCCCCTAATCTAGCTAGGGTTTAGGTAATAATATCTTCTTTCACCTTTTGAATGGGACAATAAACCCCCTTGATCTTAAATTAACAACTAGAAATTAGCTAAATCATTAATTGCATGCATTTTTAAAATGTTAAAAGTAATCCTCAATTAATAGTATAAGTTATAACATGTACTTTTTCAATAATTAAAAACTTTAAGCAATAATATTGTATAAGAACCAAAGTAACATGCCTCTCTTTTTTCTCCTTTAATATTTTTTAAAGATTTTCAAAACACCATTTTGCTTCATGGCATATACTATTTTAAGTAGCTTCAAATTCTCCTGATCCATTTTATTATTCATATTATTTTAGATATTGAAATGTTTCTTCAATTATTCAATTGTGTAAAGCATTTATTCTATTAGTTTTATTTTAAAATATAAACAATGACCGGAGTAATATCTATTACTTCAATTATTCAATTGTGTAAAGCAGTTATTCTATTAGTTTTATTATGTTATGGCCGGAGTAAAGATCATGATTCATTTACAACATTTGAATAACATAAAAGAAGTACAACAACAACAATAACAAACCCAGCTAAATCTCATACATGGAGTCTGGGGAAGGTAGTGTATAGACTGCCTTACCCCTACCCTATAAAGTCAGAGAGTTTGTTTTTTATAGACCCTCAACTCAAGGAACGGTAAAAATAAAGCAACACGCAATAACAACAGTAATATAATAAGGTAGTGGAAGCGGCTAACATAACAAGTAAAAAAGAACGAAGAATAAAAGAATACAAGAATAGTACTAGTACTACTGGTAAACCTAGGAGAAACTCACAACTACTTGTCAACCTACCACCTTAATCATCAACCTCCGCACCTTCCTATCGCTAGTCATGTCCTCAGTTAGGTGAAGCAATGACCCTAATCACCTCTTCACAATACTTCTTTGGCCTACCCCTGTCCTTCCTCAAGCCCGCCATGGTCAACCTCTCACACCTCCTGACCGAGGCATCTATGTCTCTCCTCTTCACATGCAAAAACAATCGCAGCCTCGATTCCCACAACTTGTCTTCCATAGATGTCACTCCCACCTTGTCCCTAATAACTTCATTCCTAATCTTGTTTTTTCTGGTATGTCCACACATCCATCTCAACATCCTAATTTCAGCTACTTTCATCTTCTAGACATGAGACTTCTTGACGGGCTAACACTCAGCTCTATACAACATAGCCGGTCTAACCACCACCCTGTAGAATTTTCCCTAAAGTCTAGGCAGCACATTCTTATCGCATAAAACCCCCGAAGCTAGCCTCTATCTCATCCACCCCACTCCAATGCGGTGAGTAACATCCTCGTCAATCTCCCTATTGCCTTGGATATTGATCCAAGATACTTGACACTATCCCTTTTGGGAATGACTTCAGTATCAATCTTCACTTCCACTTCTTCTTCATGCCTCTCATTACTGAACTTACACTTCAAGTATTCAGTTTTTGACCTACTCAACTTGAAACCTTTGGACTCCAGCGTCTGGTTCCAAATTTGTAACCTAGCGTTAACACACCCTCGCATCTTTTCAATCAGTATTATGTCATCAGCAAATAACATACACCATGACACCCTCCCTTGCATGTGTCGTATCAGCACATCCAACGCTAGGGCAAACAAAAACGGGCTAAGGGTCGGTCCCTGATGCAACCCCATCTCCACAGGAAAATATTCTGAGTCTCTTCCTATAGTCATCACCCGAGTCTTAGCACATTCTTACATGTCTTTAATTACCCTAATGTACACTACTGGGACTCCACTAACCTCTAAACATCTCCATAGCACCTCTCTCGAGACTTTGTCATAAGCCTTCTCAAGATCAATGAACACCATGTGCAAGTTCTTTTTCCTCTCTCTATACTGCTCCACCAATCGTCTCACAAGGTGAATGGCTTCTGTAGTTGACCGTCCTGACATAAATCCGAACTGGTTCTCTAAGAAAGATACACCTGTCCTCACTCTCCTCTCCACCACCATCTCCCAAACTTTCATAATGTGACCCAGCAGCTTGATACCCCTGTAGTTGTTGCAGTTCTAGATTTCACCTTTGTTTTTGTACAACGGAATCATCAAACTCCACCGCCAATCTTCGGGCATCTTGTTCGTCGTGAAAATGACGTTAAACAAGTTAGTAAGCCACACCAAGCCAACCCTACCCGCTTCTTTCCAAAATTCTAGCGAGATCTTGTCAAGCCCAATCGCCTTACCCCTGCACATCTTTCGTATTGCCACATCAATCTCCTCACACTTAATACGGCTACAAAATCCAAAATCTCTTCGACTCTCTAAGTTCTCCAACTCACCCAGCACGATATTCCTATCCCCTTCCTCGTTCAAGAGTCTATGGAAGTACTCCTGCCATCTATGCCTGATACATGCCTCTTCCACCAATACCTTACCATATTCGTCTTTGATGCACTTCACTCGATCTAGGTCCCGAGACTTCCTCTCCCTAATCTTGGCTAACTTGTACATCTTCTTATTGAAAGTACAAGAGGGGGGGTGAATTGTAATCTATTTAAAAATCTTAGTTGACTAAGAATAAATTTAGTCGATCGGATTTTGCGCAGTGATTGATTGCAGTGGAGATAAACTAAGAAAATAGAAAGGTAAGAAGACACAACAGTTTTTGGGTTCAGTACTGATATGGTACCTATGTCCAGTTCCCTGGGATCACAAGGGTTCTCTTAGATCTTTAATGAATGTTTACAGCAATGATGGTTTTAGTATGTTCACCACCAACGATATACAACAACACTAATTCTTTCCAATGTTGACACAACTCTCGTTTTGTCTTCTATCTCTTCCTATCTTTTGTGACAAATGTAGACTCAGGAATACAGTGTTTGTACTAAGAATTAGAAAGGTTTAGAAGCAGATGATATAGTTGCGTGCCTTTTGATGTTCTTCTACTTCTTCCTTTATAGCTTGATGAGTCTTCTGTTTCCTTATCTTCTGGGATTGTATGGCAGCAATTTTAGTAGTCCTTTCCTTGTGAGGTATATGCATCTAAGAGAAAGACCCAAGGGTAACCTCATGAATCTAGCTTGAAATGGTAGCTAGATTCATTCTTAATCCTGACGTATTGCTTCCTTCATTTCTCCTTTATTTGAGCTTCTGCAGACTCTTCTGGATTCGATCTCTAGCCGTGATTAGCTCTCTTCCCATTCTTGTATGCTTGAGAATCTTTGACAATGTTGACTGATTGATTCATTTTTCCATGTAAATCAGAGTTCAAAACACATAGTCGTTGAATATGGTCTTCTTTCCTTTTATCAGCATCATTTCTTACCAAATCTGCACACAATGAGATGTCATTAGTCAAGGCTATTTTTAGATTATTGATCATTATTAAAATTCTAAACTTAACAATCTCCCTCTTTTTGATGATGACAATAATCTAAAAATAGTTCGACTAATTTATAGGTACATCCCTTTGTTTTTCAAGTGTACTCCCCCTGTCTTGGAGCTGGTTCTTGTGTGTTTCTCCCCCTGTCTTGTACCTGAATTCTTTTTCTTTCTTCGCCCCCTTTGACATCAACCAAAAAAAGCAAGAATAACAATTTGCAATAATAGTACTAGTTAAGCGGGCAAAAATTATATATAGCTAAGCAGTTATACTAAGCATAGTCAACTAACATGCTCATCCAAGACACAACCAAAACTCTTTTAACAATCACCACATAAAACAAAATAAAAAGATTGTCTAACCATCCCAGACACTTAATTACTTCCAAGGAAATACTTCAGGGTGTTGACCAATTTGGTGCAGAAAAACTGTCATAAGAAGCATCAATATCTTTGGTGACTTTGGTCAACTTTTTAGTTACATCCTGCATAGCCCTGATCCCTTTCCTCCTTGTGGCTTGAAGAGTGATCCTTAGCTTAGCCACGTCTGCTCTAGTTTTCTTGGTTACTGCCCTGATCTTGTCCACCTGCTCCTGCATAGATGTTAGTAATTCCTTGATACGTGCAATGTTTTGCTGCATTAGCAGCAGGTGATCTGAGGAAGAGAATTTGCTGGCTTCAGATTTGATCCCCCCAGTGCTCTGATGAGGGATGAACTCTGCTGCTTTGTCTTTCTTAAGTCATGTTCCCTCAATCAAGGTATGTCCCATCATGGCAAAGGCAGTCTTGTCATAGGTGCTGGAGATAGTTTTAGGAGCATAGAGAGACAGATCCACTTTCAAGATGTGAGAGATTAGTAAACCATAGGGCAAACTGTTCACAGAATATGAGACATCCCTGATGCTTTCAAGCATGTACGTAAGTACCCAGGCAAACCAGTTGATAACTTTCCCATTTACCAAACAATATAATACAAACACATCTCTGAGAGACAGAGTACTAAGTAAACCAGTACGGGGTAGCAAAGTGGTAGCGATAATATGGGCTAGAACACGGTGTTCAAATTTCAAATGTTTGGACCAATATCAAACGGTGCTTCAAAATTATCTGGCCAGGAGTTTTGCACAAAGAAATTGTACCCAAAAAACTTTGTTGCAAAGCTTTTCTCAAACTGATAAGAGTCAAGAATCATACGAGTTCCTAAAACCATGGATTCTAGATCATCTTTATCATTCACAAACAGATTTGCATAAAACATGCGCACATGCTCTTCAGAGACAGTATCACCAACAATAGCAAATATAGAGAAAAGTTTCTGAGTTTCGAAAATAGACATGATATTACAGTGAGAGTTTTGCATAGATTTTAAACTTACAGTGCTACCAAAAGCAATCGACTTTCCTTTGAAAGCAACAAACTTAGCCTTTTCTTCAAGGCCATAAAAGTTCATCCAGTCTTCAGGGCTAAACTCTACACTTTCAGCTTTCCCCCTTTTCTGAGAAGATTATTTGGGGATGGACTCCTTTGGACGTTTTCCCACCCTCTTTTGGGAGATAAGAATGTCTTCTTGAGAATCACTAGAATCTTCCTCGGTCAGTTTATGGTCTGTGCTTCTGAGGATTCTATATCAACAGGATCATCTTTGGTTTTCTTGAAGCGATGGCTTCTTCTAGCTATGGAGGAGGAAGGAGAGAGTTTGGTTTTGGCTATGAGTAGGAGAGAACAGAGCCATAGAAATTGAGTTTCTTTGATAGAATGGGAGATATGATCGAGGGAGAAGGGGTTAAAAAGAATTTGAGAGGACGCCTAAATTCTTGAAGAGACGTGTGAAGGGCAACTGAAAAGCTGCCTTCTACAAGCCCACCGTCAGTTCAAAATTAATGCTTGTACAGACTAATTAAGTACTAAAAGATTTTTGGGGCACAAATTTCGAGAAAATATATGCACAAAAATTAAACTTAGACAATTATAGAAAACATTAAGCAAAGTTATATGGGAATTGTACAAATACCAATTTTGTTACGAAGGAAACAGAATCTTTCTTCAAGCAAAGGTTTTGTAAAAATTTCCGCTAACTAATTTTTAGTATTTACAAATTCTAATACGATATCACCTTTAGCAATATGATCACGTATAAAATGATGCTTACTCTCAATATGCTTAGCTCTAGAGTGATACCAGAATTTTTTGATAGACAAATAGCACTAGTAAAATCACACATAATAGGAACACATTTAAGACGTAAATCATAATCTAATAGTTGATGCATAATCCATAGTACTTGTGTGCAGCAGTTGCCTACCGCCAAATATTTCGCTTCAGTAATGGATAGTGCTACACAACTTTATTTCTTAGTGAGCCAGGATATACGAGATTTTTCAAGTAATTGGCACGTTCCACTTGTGCTTTTCCTATCAGTTTTATCTCCCGCAAAATCTGTATCTGAAAAACCTTTGAGATCAAAGATATCTAAACTTTTGTACCATAATCCATAGTCGATTGTCCCTATCAAATATCTGATAATACGTTTAACAGCAGTCAAGTGGGACTCTTTAGGAGCTAATTGATATCTTGCACATTCGCAAACGCTGAACATAATATCTGGTCGACTAGAAGTAAGATAGAGTAGGAGCCAATCATACCTCGATACATTATTTCATCGACACTCTTACCGTATTTATCTTCATCCAAGGTGGTTGACGGACTCATACGTGTTCCTATGGCCTTTGCGTTGGACATGCCAAATTTTTTGATAAGTTATTTTGCGTATTTTGTTTGACTAATGAAAATTCCTTTCTATACTTGCTTGATTTGAAGCCCAAGGAAAAAAGTTAGTTCCCCCATCATACTCATTTCAAATTTTCCTTTCATGATGTTTGAAAAGTCCTTGCATAAACAGAGTTAGTGCTGCCAAAAATAATATCATCTACGTAGATTTGTACAATTAAATTACCTAGAGATGATCGTTTAATAAAAATAGTAGTATCAATATTACCTCTGTCAAACCCATGTTCGAATAAAAATGAGCTCAGTCTTTCATACCAAGCTCTTGGAGCTTGCTTTAGACCGTACTGTCCTTTGGACAATTTGTAGACATGATTTGGAAAGGATTCATTTACAAATCCTACAGGTTGCTTAACAAATACTTCCTCAAAGATGAACCCATTTAAGAAAGTACTTTCACATCCATCTGCAATAGTCTAAAACATTTATGAGCAGCTTAGGCTAATAGAATGCGAATTGATTCTAACCTGGCAACAGGGGGAAGGTCTCCTCGTAATAAATTCCCTCTTGTTGTGAATAACCTTGTGCGACCAGTCTATCTTTATTTCGCACAATTTGTCCCGATTCATTCAACTTATTTCTGTACACCTATTTTTGTTCCAATAATGAATGCATTTGGTGGTTTAGGAATGAGTTCTCATACCTTATCTTTCTCAAATTGATCGAGCTCTTCCTTCATTGCAGCCATCCAGCTTTTGTCCCCAAGTGCCTTATCCACCTTTTATGGTTCGAACTGGGATATGAGAGCAACATTCGATGTCTGCCTTAGTGATCTTCTAGTTTTCATTCCTTCCTGAGGATCTCCAATGATGTACTTATGTTGATATCCAGGTTCACTTTTCCATTCATTTGTAACAACTGATACTGGCTCCTTTTCAACAGAATTTGTTTGATCAGTTGTAGAAGATCCCTGATTTTCTATAGGACTGTTAGTCGACTGATCTTGCTGATCAGTCACTTCATCAAGAATGTTCTCACCTGTATTGATAGACTTTAGAATTATGAAAATTTCTCATCTTCAGGAAGTTGTTCATTCCTTAAGTGAGGGTTAGTGTCAACAAAACAACATGTATAGATTCTTCAATATAAAGAGTACGCTTATTAAAAACTCATATGCTCTACTAGAGGGAGAGTATCCGAGAAAAATACATTCATCGCTTTCGGGATCAAACTTACCAAGATTGTCTTTTCCATTGTTGTGTATGAAACATTTGCAGCCAAAATAATGAAAATAATTGATGTTGGGTCTTTTTCCTCTCCATAGTTCATGTGGAGTCTTCTTCAGAATAGGTCGAATTAGGCATCTGTTGATGATGTGATATGTTGTGCTTACAGCTTCTGCCCATAAGTGGTGTGAAAGAGAATTTTCCACAATTATAGTTCTTGTCATATCTTACAAGGTTCTATTTCTACGTTCTACCACTTCATTTTGTTGCGGTGATCTTGGAGATAAAAAATTGTGAGAGATCCCTTGATCATTGCAAAAGTTCTCAAATGATTTGCTTTCAAATTCTCCTCCATGTTCACTTCTTATGGTGGATATGTAGTAACCTTTTTCCTGCTACACCTTCTTGAAAAAGACTTCAAAATTACTTAATGCCTCGTCTTTATGACTTAGAAAGATAACCCAGGTAAATCGAAAAAAATCATCTACTATAACAAAGGCATATTTTCTACCACCTATGCTAGCAGTTCTAGTTGGGCCGAAAAGGTCCATATGCAGGAGTTGAAGAGGTTTTGTAGTAGAAATAATATTTTTAACTTTAAAAGAGGACCTGGTTTGTTTTCCTAGTTGACATGCAACACAAATTTGATCTTTTGAAAAATCTAGTTTTTGAAGACCAATGACAATATCATTTTTGAAAAGTTTATGAATAATATGCATGCTGGCATGACCAAGTTTTCTATGCCATACCCAAGGATCATCAATCATAGAAGCTAGACATATTTGATTACCAAGATTATCTAATTTACTGATGGTATAGACATTCATGTCCCTATTTCTAGAGAGAATAACTTTACCCGATTCATCTTTAATGAACCAACCACGTTTTTTGAAACGAACCCCATAGTCATTGTCACATAGTTGACTGATACTAATAAGATTGTAACCAAGTTCATCAACCAGGTACACTTCGTCTACATCACATGTTGAGCTGAGGGGAACTCTTCCAACTCTAATTACATTTCCTTTTGATTTATCTCCAAAGTTGACAGTTCCTCCATCTAGTTTGGTGAATGTTTTGAATAGTTGTTTGTCACCAGTCATATGTCTTGAACACGTGCTATCAAGGTACCATTTCCCTTTTCGATTCTTCCTGCGGTGTTCCTGTAAAAAAAAGATTACTTGTTTTTAGGTACCCAAGCCTTCTTGGGTCCTGAATGTTAGAGCTTTGAGTATTAGCTTGACTGGGTTTGGGTTGCCAGACCCATCTCCTGTTGTTTTGAACCTGCAATGGTTAGAGGTGTAACCGAGTTTTCCGCAATAGAAACTGGAGTGGTTATTGGGATTCTCAGAGCCTTTTTCTCCTCTGATTTTAATCCTGCATTGGTTAGTGTTATGACCATTTTTTCCACAATGAGTACATGCAGAAAGATTTCTAGTTCTAGTCAGAGATGTATGAGGAACAGTCTAATTTGATCTAACTGAACTATGACTGGTGGATTTTCGGAATCCATTTAGTTGAAGTTGAAGTTCATTAACTTCATCTTGAAGCATATCTCTCTCAATTTCACACACTTACAACTTCAAAGCCCAATCTTTATTTTCTCTTTTGATTTTTTGAAGTTCATTTAGAACTCTCTCAATATCTGCAAGAGCAATATCAATAAATTCTTGGAGTTCATGACAGTTAGGACATGTAGGAAGACGTACCCCACTTGTTCCTTTGTCTGCCATGAGAACAAGTTCACCTAAGCCCTCATCGCTATCTTCTTTCATAGCCATGAAACACATGTTGGCAATTTTCTCGTTATCAGATTCTTCTTCATCACTCTAAGCTCCAAAGGACTTCTTTCGAAAGTTCTTGCTTAGTTTCTTTTTCAGTTCAGGGCATTCGGCTTGAATGTGTCCATGTTTTTCACACTCGTAGCATCTTCATCATTTTTATCATTATCATTGTTCATCTTTTCTTTTCTGAAGTTTGATTTACCTCTTCTGCTATTTCTGTTTTTCTCATCATGCTTGTTACAACATTGGAGAGCATAGCTATGTTGTCATCTTGTTCTCCTCCTTCTTCTTCTTCTTCATTTTCTAATTCAGCCGCAGTTGCCTTGAATGCAATTGTCTTCTTATTTTCTTGTTCAACTTGCCTGGCTAAGTGTGTTTTTTCAAACACAATTAGATCACCTCTAAGTTCATCATAGTACATTATGTCAAGATCCTGCCAGTGCAATGACTTTGAGTTGCTAAATTGTGGGAAGACTTCACATAATTTTTCTGACATGTTCCCCACTCTTGATTGGTCTACCAAATGATTTTAAAGTCTCCAATGATTTTGCTGAACCTAGAAAACATTTCATCCACTGATTCTCTATCCTTCATTTGAAACAATTCATAGTCACAAAGTAGGAGATTTATCCTTATTTCTTTCACTTTGTTGGTTCCTTCATACGTGACTTCTAACTTATCCCATATTTCCTTTGCAGTTTCACAACTTAATATTTTTTCATATTCTTCCCCGCTGATAGCATTGTACAGCAGATTTTTTGCGTTGGCATTCACTTGAATAACGACTGATTGTTCTTCAGTATAATCATCTAAATCAAAAGGATCAGATGATACTATAATTTGACCGTTTGCATCCTTCTTTGGCTGAATAGGAAGATTTCCCTTTTTGATAACACACCAACCCTTAATGTCATATGCCATAGAGTAGCTTTCCATGCGGACTTTCCAGTGAGAGAAGTGCTGGCCATTGAAGTACGGGGGTCGTACTTGAGAGGTTCCTTCTTGAAATAATGGTCCTACGACTATATTTGATGCCATGATCTTTTCCTCACTTACAGTTAAGCATTATCCGTAAGTCACGCTTTGATACCAATTGAAAGTACAAGAAAAGGGTGAATTTTAATCTATTTAAAAATCTTAATTAACTAAGTTTGAATTTAGTCGATTGGATTCTGTTCAGTGATTGATTGAAGTAGAGATAAACTAAGGAAACAGAAAGGTAAAGAAGATAGAGCAGTTTTTATACTGGTTCAGTACCGGTGTGGTACCTGCATCCAGCTCCCTTGGATCACAAGGGTTCTCTTAGATCTTTAATGAATGTTTATAGCAATGATGGTTTTAGTCCGTTCACCATCAACAATATACAACAACAATGATTCTTTCCAATGCTGACACAGCTCTCGTTTTGTGTTCTACCTCTTCCTATCTTTTGTGACACTTCTAGATTCAGGAATACAGTGTTTGTACTAAGAACTAGAAAAGCTGAGAAACAAATGATGTATTTGCGTGCCTTTGATGTTCTTCTACTTCTTCCTTTATAGCTTGACGAGTCTTCTATTTCCTTATATTCTGGGATTGTATAGCAGCAATTTTAGGAGTCCTTTCCTTGTGAGGCATATGCATCTAAGAGAAAGACCCAAGGGTAGCCTCATGAGTCTAGCTTAAAATGGTAGCTAGATTCATTCTTAATCTTGACGAATTGCTTCCTCCATTTCTCCTTAATTTGAGCTTCTGCAGATTCTTCTAGATTCGATCTCTAGCCGTAATTAGCTCTCTTCTCATTTTTGCGCGCTTGAGAATCTTTGACAATGCTGACTGATTGACTTTTTTTTGTGTTCTTTTATTGATTGATTCATTTTCCATGTAAATCAGAGTTCAAAAGACATAGCCATTGTATAGGGTCTTCTTTCCTTTTATCAACATTGTTTATGACCAAATCTGCACACAACGAGATGTCATTAGTCAAGGCTTCTTTTAGATTATTGATCATTATTAAAATTCTAAACTTAATTCTTATCCCCTCATTTACCCTAAAGGCCTCATACAATTGTTCAAATGCTGCAGTCTTAGCCGCGGTGACTGCGAGCTTCGCCTCTCTCCTTGCCTTCTTATAACACTCCCTCCATGTCCCCTGCTCTTCCTCATCAGTGCTCCCCACTAGCTTCAAATATGCCGCTTTCTTAGCTTCCACCTTTCTTTGGACCTTCCCATTCCACCACCAGTCCCCTCTGTGGCCACCCAAAACACCCTTCGAGACCCCTAAGACCTCTTTAGCAGTTTCCCTAATGCAGTCTGCTGCCGTAGTCCACATACTACTCGCGTCCCCACTACTCCTCCAGGTACCCATAGCCAACAGCCTCTCCCCCAACTCCTGAGCATTTTCCTTAGTCAAGGCTCCCCACTTGATCTTAGGTTGGTCATACACCACTCTCTTCTTCCTAGATCCCTTGACCTCCAAGTCCATTACCAAGACTCTATGTTGCGGCGACAGACACTCACTCGAGATAACCTTGCAGTTAGTGCAAAGTCCCCTATCACCTCTCCTCAGGAGAAGATAATCAATTCGAATCTTGGCAAACCTACTCCGGAAAGTGACCTACTCATCCTCCCTCTTCTGAAAACCCGTATTAGCTAGCACCAAGTCAAAAGCTTTAGCAAAATCTAACAACGAAGTATCGCACCTCAATCCTAACCTCGAAACCTAACCCGCCATGCACCTCGTCATAACCCCTAGCCGTCTCCCCAACATGACCATTAAAATCACCCCTATGAAAATCTTCTCGGACTGTGGAATACCACGCACAACCTCATCCAAATCTTCCCAAAAGCACCTTTTGACCTCCTCGCTCAGTCCCGCTTGAGGTGCGTAAGCACTAATCACGTTAAAAGTGATTAATAGCCTATCATTCACCCTCCTAACATCCACCACTAACTCTCTAAGATCCCCATCAACTAAAATATATACCCGTTCTTGCCCCCAACACCCCTTGAATACCATAGCTTATACCCATTAACATCCCGAGCCTTCATAACCCCCCCCCCCC
>MCJB01049124.1:34077-45692 GCA_002018475.1 Nicotiana obtusifolia | reverse complement strand
CCCCCCCCATATAGTCTCCTGGACACATAAAATATTAATCTTCCTTTTTTGGAGAATCTTCTCCAACTCTATCGACTTGCCCATCAATGTCCTTATGTTCCAGGATCCAACTCCCAACCTTGTGTATGCCTTATTCCCTTGCCGCCCCTTCCGCCCTTGCTCACCTTCCCCTGACCCACCCGAGGACACGACCTTACACTACCATCGCTCAGAATAGCCACTACACAAGAAAAAGCAAAGGGATATAAACTAAACCTTAACTACTAAAAATGCAAATGACCAGGCAAAGCTTAAATATAGGCTGAAATGTAATGTAACTTACGCACGCAAGAGACACCAGTGATACAACTAATGGCAGATAATGCAAGCAAGCCAAATGAAATACAATACTCAAGGATAAAAGTCAAGCGATAGAATATTAACCCGCAAAATAGCAAATTCTAAGCAAGGTAGAATTTGGAGTCCCAACAGGTGCCGAGAAAGGTGTTGTCCACAGCAGCTATGTTCTGGAAGTTCCCGAGGATCGCCGGAAAATCATCTCCGTGCAAAAATTCCTTGTCGCTGCTAGTTCTAGGAATTCGACCAGCAGCAATAGCGAAAGGGGAAAGAGGAGACGGGGTGGAAGCAGAAGGTAACTGGGGTGCCGCCAAAGTTGCCGCCGCCACTAGGGCAAGGGCAAAGGGGAATCGCCGCCAAAAGTAAAAGGGGAAAAGGGGGATCGGAGGAAGAAGAGACGAGGTATAGGAGGAAGAAAGAAAGAAGAAGATCAAAATATCAAGAACTACAACATAAATTAATTGCTGTTAAGATAGTTACCTACTCACTCGGGCGCCAACTTTCTACAATCAAATTTTAAGACAATAAATCAAGTAGTGCAACCACATGTATCCATCCAATCAACTTTTGCCAATTGAAATTGAGTTTGCAAATTCTAAGTTTTGATAATTCTCAAACAGATGCGTAAAAGTCCACTAAACCCCCTGATCTAGCAAGGGTTGAGGTAATAATATCTTCTTTCACCTTTTGAATGGGACAATAACCCCCTTGATCTTAAATTAACAATTAGAAATTAGCTAAGTCATTAATTGCATGCATTTTTAAAATTTCAAAAATAATCCTCAATTAATAGTATAAATTATAACATGTACTTTTTTCAATAATAAAAAATTAAGCAATAATATTGTATAAGAATTAAAATAACATGCCACTCTTTTTTCCCCTTTAGTATTTTTTAAAGATTTTTAAAACACCATTTTGCTTCATGGCATATACTATTTTAAGAGCTTCAAATTGTCCTGATCCATTCTATTTTTCACATTATTTTACATATTGAAATGTTACTTCAATTATTCAATTATGTAAAGCATTTATTCTATTAGTTTTATTTTAAAATATAAAACAATGATCTTCAATTATTATGGACTATTGTGTGTTTTTGAAATGAGGAAATAATACATTATTCGCTCTTGCATGAAACAAACAATTCTTTTGAATTAACATTTTCAAAAAAATTTAAAATATTATATCACTAACCATAATATATCCCACAAAGAAAAATGATATTTTGAAAATAAGAAAATAGTAAAAGAAAAACAGAAAAAAAAAGATAGCTATGAACTTTTAATTTCTACACATAATATTGCTCCAAGTTTGATTACTGAAAAAAGATAAAATGCATAAGTTACCCCCTAAATTATGGACCAAATTCAAGTTACATATTTATTGCCGACAATTAACCTACACACTCAATCTTTCTAAAGTGTAGATGAGCACACCACTTTTGACAGTTGGCTACGAGTGAACGTAAAAATTTTGTGTTTGAACCATTATTAAAATGCCACATTTTCAACCTTTTTATTTTTAAATTTTTTTGAGTTATTTCTTGGTTTTACTATTTTAATTTTAATATCTCCAAATAGTTTGGTCCTATTCCATACAATGATCTGTCGAATTCTAATAGAGAATAATCGTAGCAATAACTTTAATATAGACACAATAACAGTGACTATAGAAGAAGCAAATAGACAATAAAATAGAAATGCCGCTACAACACTGGCAACCGCTGGAGTTGTGGTGGTAAGGCAACTGGGAAACAAATGGACGACAACAAAATTATGGATCACCGGAGTCTTTAATTTTTCAGCCAATTTTCAGATTAAACAAAAATGTGAGAAGAAGAGATATGATGCACGAATGAACTACTAGAAAAAAGAAATGCAACTTATGTGCTTGAGGAGGTAGTACCTGAGGCTTGCGGAAGAGTACCAGACCGTTAAAGTCAATTAGGGTCTCTTTAAATAGGAAGTTTCTCTTGTTACACATTAGTCCACTTAGGTTTATGTTTTATGTTTATGTCATAGTTGCATTGAGTCTGTAATTTCAATACGATTGACACTTTTGGTCCTCGATAGTACTGACAGGTGAGGAGGCTACGAGCCTTATCTCTTAGTAGTGGTCCTGGGGAATATTCCTAGTTATATCTTGTAATATTTTGCATTTTGCGGATTATCATCTATGAAAATACCACTAGCTTAAGCCCTAGAATAGTTTTAGCCTAGTTTTTCAAATTTTTCTTCCACCTCTATTTACTGTTCCATTGATCTTGTACATTGTGTATCAGATAAATTTATTGAGCTATGTGGGTGATAAAAATGGCAGATATGGACAAGATCAAGTTTATGTTTGAGAGAATGACTGTTGAAATCGCAAACTTCTCAGTTAGACATGAAAGAGCTTTTGTTGAGCTAAAAGAGTCCTTGGATGCTGTCAAAAGGTATGATCGAGGAAAAGGCATAGAAAAAGTAGATGGTGGGGGCGAGATCTATACACCTATGGGTAACCCTGCTGCTTGGGTATATGGTAGTCATAGTGGTCTTGTTATTTGTAACGACCCGACCGGTAGTTTCGCTTTTTACATCTCTGTTCCCTAAAATAAGGCTCCCAGTATGTGCTTTTACTATTTTATTACTTGCGTGATGGTTAGCTCGGAATTTGGAAGGGTTCGAGTTGAAATCGGAACACTTGGTTCCTTAAGGTTGGCTAAAAAGGGCTAAATTTGACTTGAGCTAACGTTTTGAGTAAACGACCTTGGAACCAGATGACCCGGGAGTATTTCGACGCTTAATATAGGTAGTTGGTACTTTAAAGGTTTTAAAGTTCTTTAAATTTGGTTTGGAGTAGGTTTTGGTGTTATCGAGGTCCGTTTGGGGTTTCGAGCCTGGAAATAATTTTGTATGGTGATTTAAGGCTAGCACGCAAATTTGGTGTCATTCCGAGTAGTTTAAGTACGAATCGGCGCATTCGGAGTAAGTTGGAAGAATTTGAAGTTCATAATTTGATCCTATTGGTTTTGGGTTGCGATTCTTAGTTTTTTAATGTTATTTTCTGCATTCCGAGGGTGCAAGCGTGTCTGTTTTATGATTTCAAGTTTGTTGGTATGTTTTGACGGGTCCCTGGATGCATTCAGACGAAGCACGGAAGTCGTTTGGCCTTGGGGGCATAGCTGAAGCACCCAGCTTTTGGTGCAATCGCACCTGCGGAGGGTCAGCCGCAAGTACGATCTCGCAAAAGCGAACCAACAGCCGCAGAAGCAGCCCAGTGTGAGTTGCCTAGGGATCGCAGATGCGAAGCACGAGGCGCACCTGCGAACACACAGGTGCAATAGAATCAATTACAAGAGCGGCCGAAGCCACAGGAGCGACCCTCGCATCGCAAAAGCGGACCCGCAAAAGCGAGCCAGTTGTCCGCAGATGCGAAAGAAAGCCAACTGGGCAAGGGCCGCATCTGGGATGACTTTCCACAAATGCGAAGCCGCAAAAGCGGTCATCCCTCCGCAGATGCAATATCGCTGGAGGCAGAATGGTCCATTTAATGCGGGACTTAGGCTATTTTGGCTCATTTTCTTTCATCTCTTGGGCGGTTTTACAGCTCTTAGAGAGGGGTTTTCACTTAGCACTTTGAGGTAAGCAATTTCTATACATTGTGAGTTAAATACATAGATTATACATTATGGGTTTAGATGAAAAACCTAGGTTTTCATAAAATCGGAATTTAACCACGAAAATAGTTATGGAATTGAGTGAAGATTATATATTTGAGTTCGTTAGGTTATGGGTAACAACTTTCTTCGAAAAATTTCCGGAATCTGGGCACATGGTCCCGGGGATGAATTTTAGGAATCCTTCAATTGGGGTTGGGTAATCACTCTAATAGTTAGAATATGAACTTTTGAACATGTATTGATTAATTTATATAATATTTGGCTAGTTTTGGATTGTTTAGCACCGAGTTGAGGCTATAGAACGAAATTGTGACCGGAAAGTGAGCCTTGAGACGAGGTAAGTCTCTTGTCTAACCTTGTAAGAGGAAATTTTCCCCATAGTTGATTTAAATTAATTTTTGCTTCTAATTGTGGGGCTACGCACGCACGAGGTGACGGCAATAGATAGATGCATCTATGGATCTTGGATCTTGCCGTTCGTCCCTCGACAGTGTACACGTTCTTCTGGATCGAACCGTACGACCTCGGCATAAATCGTGCTTAATAACACTTGGGCCTAATCATACTTGATATTATTTTATGGCTTATGAGGTTATACTTATTAATGACAGGAATTTATTTGGAACTTATTAATTTGTGAAAGAATTATTTGCTCCTGCTTGTTAATGGGTTATTATTATTATTTACATAACTTATGCTTATTTAGAATTTCTGTATTCATATTGTTAGCCCATAGTAAGGTCGAAGTCGACCCCTCGTCACTACTTCTTCGAGGTTAGACTAGATACTTACTGGGTACATGTTGTTTATGTACTCACGCTATACTTCTGCACTAATCGTGCAGGATCTGAGACAAGTGCCTCTAGCGGTACTACCGGCCTGCATCCCAGATATCCCGAGGCCTAGTGGTGAGTTGCTTCCTGAGCTGTTTTGCAGCACCTAGAGTCTCTTCTTTGCATTAATTTCTTTCTATTTTCATTTCAGAAAGTAGCTGGAGTTTTGTATATTCTATTAGTACTCATACACATGTGACACCAGGTCTTGGCACACACTAGTAGACATATGGTTTTGGATTATTCTATTATTATGATTGCACTCAGCTGCTTTCGTCTATTTATTCAAAATTTGTTGTATTTTAACCTTTTAATTAATGGAATTTAATTACTTGAAAACTTATTCATATAGAAATAACAGGATTTAATTCATTGTTGGCTTGCCTAGCAGTAATGTTGGGCGCCATCATGACCTATAGGAAAATTGGATCGTGACAACATGGTATCGAGCACTAGGTACACGTAGGTCTCACAAGGTATGAGCAGGCCTAATAAAGTCTTGCAGATCGGCGCGGAGACATCTGTACTTATCTTCAAGAGGTTATAGGGTGTTAGGAAACTACTATTTCTTCATCTTCTATCGTGCAGTAGATGTGGTACTAAGTATCTTTCTCTTATTCTCTCACAGATGGTGAGACGCGCGCAACGGATGTTCCAGACCATGGGGGAGCTGCTCCCCCTATTGCTAGAGGCCGAGGAAGAGGCCGAGGGAAGGCTCCGACTCTGGGTAGAGGATAAGGACGTCGCATAATGCTCCAGCTATTCCACCAGCGGATCCAGCAGAGGATCCTATCATTGAGGAGCAGGGCGAGGTGCCAACAGCACAGCCAACCCCAGCGGATTTCATGTTCATGCCAGGATTCCAAGAGTTCATGGGCCGTATGCTGCGGTTCATGGATACTATGACCCAGGCTGATTTATTCCAGCAGACCCAACAACATCACAGGTGGGAGGGGGAGCACAGACCCCTATAGCTCAAGCTCCAGGGCATGCAGCTGCCGTATATCAGACCTCAGGCGCACTACTCGTGGGCGGAGCTCAGCCAGTTACAGCAGCTATTCCTGAGCCTAGACCAGCTGCTACCGGCGATCCGCAGAAGCTATTGGATAGATGGACTAAGCTTCATCCCCCTGTCTTCGGATGTGAGCGACATGAGGACCTTGAGGACTTTATTGATCGGTGCAGGGATAGACTGCACAACATGAGGATATTGGAGTCCCGTGGAGTAGATTTACTACTTTCCAGCAAGAGGGCAGGGCCCGTAGGTGGTGGCAGTCATATATTTCGGCAGACCAGTAGATTCTCCTCCCATGACTTGGGAACAATTCACCCGTATTTTTCTGGAGAGGTATATCCCACCCTCTTAGAGGGAAGAGTTACGGTTTCAGTTCGAGCAGCTCCAACAGGGTCAGATGTCAGTGACCGACTATGAGACGAGGTTCTCTGAGTTGTCTCACCATGAACTTATGATCATTTCCACTGATGCACAGAGAGTGCAGAGGTTTGTTGCAAGTTTACACACTAACATCAGGCCACCATGGCCCGAGAGGTTGAAATGGGGACTTCTTACGAGCTAGTCGTAGAGATAGCTCGAAGGATCGAGGGTGTACATCAACTTAGTCGGGAGCAGGCTACGAGGGATAAGCTGTTTCGGTATTCTGGAGAGTTCAGAGGTGCCCCAAATAGGGGCAGAGGCTAGTTTGTGAGGTTAGTCTAGTAGGCCCACATATCCAGCACTACCGCCTCCTCGAGGTGCTCCAATGCGACCTTATTTCAGCGCCATGCCAGAGAGTTCCTACCACCCACCAGCTATTCAAGGTTCCTCTAGTGGGTATTCAAGTCATCAACGTTCAACTTCAGGTCATCAGCCTACCGTACCGAGAGGTTGTTTCGAGTGTGGGGATCTCAATCATGTGCAGAGTTTCTGCCCTAAGCTTCGGGGAAAGGTAGTGCAGTAGGGTCAGCAACCTATGATTACATCCCCAGCTGCCCCGCTAGTCGTCCGACCACCCAGATGCGGACGGCAGGTGGGTAGGGGCCGTCCTAAAGGTGGAGGCCAGTCGGGTGGAGGCCAGTCAAGTGGCGCTCCAGCTAGGTTCTATGCTTTTCCGGCCAGACCTGATGCGGCAGCCTCAGATGTCGTGATCACAGGTATTATTTTGTTTACGGTAGGGATGCTTCAGTACTATTTGACTCAGGATCTACATACTCATATGTTTCATCTCTATTTGCTCATTTCCTGGTGTTCCTCGTGAGTCCTTGGGTACTCCTGTCTATGTGTCCACTCCTATAGGTGATTCTGTTATTGTGGATCGGATCTACTGATCCTGCATTGTTACATTCTGTGGTTATGAGACTAGAGCGGATCTTATATCGCTTGATATGACCGACTTTGAGGTCATCTTGGGCATGGACTAGTTATCTCCGTATCACGCCATCCTTGATTGCCATGCCAAGACTATTACCTTGACGATGCCAAAGTTGCCTAGATTGGAGTAGAAGGGCTCTTATGTTAGTACATCTAGTCCGGTTATCTCTTTTCTGAAGGCTCGACACATGGTCGAGAAGGGTTGTTTGGATTATCTAGCTTATGTTCGAGATACTACTGTAGAGACTCCGGCAATTGATTTAGTGCCCGTAGTCTAGGAGTTCTCCAATGTGTTTCCTTCAGATCTTTCAGGTATACCACCAAATCGTGATATTAATTTCCGTATTGACTTGGCTCCAGGTACCCATCCTATATCTATTCCACCATACCGTATGGCTCTAAAAGAGTTGAAAGAGTTGAAGGAACAGCTTGAGGAGTTGCTAGCAAAGGGGTTCGTCAGACCAAGTGTATCGCCTTGGGGTGCGCCAGTGTTATTTGTGAAGAAGAAAGATAGGACTATGCGGATGTGCATTGATTACCGCCAGTTGAACAAGGTTACCATCAAGAACAAGTAACCGTTGTCGCGTATTGATGATTTGTTTGACCAGCTGCAGGGTGCCAGGGTGTTCTCTAAGACCGACTTGAAATCGGGGTACCATCAGTTGAAGATTCAGGATTCGGATGTTCCGAAGACGGCTTTCTGGACTAGATATGGCTATTATGAGTTTCTAGTGATGTCATTTGGCTTGACTAACGCCCCAGTGGCGTTTATAGATTTGATGAACCGGGTGTTCATGCCATTGTTGATTCATTTGTCATTATCTTCATTGATGACATTTTGATCTACTCACGTAGTAGGGAGGAGCACAGGCAGCATTTGAAAGTGGTGCTTCAGACCTTGCAAGAACAGAAGCTATATGCTAAGTTCTCCAAGTGTCTATTCTAGATGGATTCTGTGGCATTCTTGGGGCATGTTGTATCATGCGAGGGTACTAAGGTAGACCCCAAGAAGATCGAGGTAATTTAGAGTTGGCCTCGTCCTACCACAGCGACTGAGATCAGGAGCTTCCTGGGGTTAGCAGGTTATTATTGTCGGTTTGTGGAGCTCCTCTATTGCAGCACTTTTGACTAAATTGACCCAGAAGGGTGCTCCGTTCTGATGGTCCGATGATTGCGAGGCAAGCTTTCAGAAGCTCAAGACCGCATTGACTTAAGCACCAGTGTTAGTGTTGCCTTCCGGTTCAAGGAGTTATTGATGCAGGAGGGGCGAGTTATTGCATATTCGTCACTTTAGCTAAAAGCCCCACGAGAAGAATTACCCTGTACACGATTTGGAGTTGGCTGCAATTGTTCATGCACTTAAGATCTGGAGGTATTATCTTTATAGAGTGTCCTGTCAGGTTTACACTGATTAGCGCAGCTTGCAGCATTTGTTCAAGCAGAGAGATCTCAATTTGAGGCAGCGCAGGTGGCTTGTGTTACTGAAGGATTATAATATTACCATCCTTTATCATTTGGGCAGTTTGGCATTCATTTCAGCAGAGGAGAGGCCACTAGCTTTGGACATTCAGTCCCTGGCTAACAGACTTGTGAGGTTGGATATTTCAGAGCCCAGCAGAGTTCTTGCATGCGTTGTCACCCAGTCTTCACTATTCGAGCAGATCAAGGCTTGTCAGCTTGATGATCCGCACTTATTGGTTCTCAGAGAGACAGTACTGCAGGGTGGTGTCAAGGAGGTTACTATCGGTGAGGATGGTGTTTTGCGACTCTAGGGTCGCCTATGTGTTCCTAATGTTGATGGCTTGAGGGAGAAGATCCTAGAGGAGGCCCACAATTCTCGGAATTCTATTCATCCAGGTGCTACGAAAATGTATCGTGATGTGAGGTAGCATTATTGGTGGCGGCAGATGAAGAATGACATAGTTGAGTTTGTTGCGAGGTGTCTAAATTGTCAGCAAGTTAAGTATGAGCATCAGACGCTAGGTGGCCTACTCCAACAGATGACTATAGCTGAGTGGAAATGGAAGCGTATTATTATGGACTTCATAGTTGGGTTGCCACGAACCTTGCAAGTTTGATGCAGTTTGGGTCATTGTCGACAGGTTGACCAAGTCGACATATTTCATTCCGGTTGTGACCATGTATTCTTCAGAGAAGTTGGCTCAGATTTACATTCAGGAGATTCTTCGGTTGCATGGTGTGCCTGTATCCATCATATCAAATAAAGGCCCTCAGTTTACTTCACATTTCTTTAGGGCAGTACAGAGTGAGTTGCGGACCCGAGTAGAGCTCAGCACAGCCTTTCATCCGCAGACCGATGGGCAGTCAGAGCGGACAGTTCAGATCTTGAAGGATATGCTTAGAGCATGTGTGATGACTTCGGAGGACAGTGGGATCGAGTCTTGCCTTTGGCCGAGTTTGCTAACAACAACAGTTATCAGTCCAGCATTGAGATGGTTCCATTTGAGACTTTATATGGTCGGCGATGTCGTTCTCCCATCGGATGGTTTGAGCCCGGCGAGGCTAAGTTATATAGTACTGATTTGGTGAAGGATGCCTTGGAAAAGGTAAAGTTGATTCCAGAGCGGCTTCGCACAGCACAGTCCAGACAGAAGACTTACGCGGATCAGAAGGCACACGATTTATCATTTATGGTGGGTGGGAAGGTTCTCTTAAAAGTCTTGCCGATGAAGGGAATCATGAGGTTCAAGAAGAAGGGCAAGTTGAGCCCCAAGGTTTATAGGCCCATTTGAGGTGTTGAGACGAGTTGGGGAAGTTGCTTATAAGCTTGCTTTGCCTCCCAGTCTATCGAGAGTTCATTCGGTTTTCCACGTGTCTGTGCTCCGAAGGTATCATGCCAACAGGTTGCATGTGTTAGACTTCAGCAGGGTTCAGTTAGATGAGAGCCTAGGTTATGAGGAAGAGCCAGTTGCCATTGTTGATAGGCAGGTTCGGTATTTGAGGTCCAAGAAGATTTCTGTCACGACCCAAGACGGAGGGCCGCGACCGGCACCGGACCCTACTCAACGGGCGCCGGCGTACCCTTCATCTAACTTTCCTTATTATCTATAAGGCTTGTCATATGCATATAATCTCGAACAATAATTATAATGAACCGAGACGTCATGCCATGATACGAACATACTTATATATATAATATGGCCCATAAGGCTACAATGCAAAATCATAAAATAAAATATATACGTTTGCCGACAAGGCAATTCAACTGTACATAAGCCAACCCATTACTTGTCTATGCATAAATTGACACTTGTCTATGAGCTTCTACAAAAACGTACATAATGTAACCTACGTCGGAACAGGGCCCCGACGTGCCCATAATGCCTACAACAAAATGCATACCAAGACTGTGGCAAGTCCGAAGGATGGATCTCGCCAATATCCGCTGAACTGGACAACCTACTGTAGTGGGGGAGCCTCGTCTATCTGTCAGTCCGGACCTGCAGCACGACATGCAGCGTCCACAAATAAAGGACGTCAGTACGGATAATGTACTGAGTATGTAAGACAGGAAACATAATGTAAGAACAATAATAAGCATCAGGGTAAGAGACATACAACCTGTACCATCTGAATGCCTCTGAGGGCGACTAACCATGTCATGCTTGACATGCATATGCATATACATATATTTATATCCTTTTTAAAATCATCATATACATATATATGCCTCTGTGGGCCATCATCATCTCATACATATGCCTCTGTGGGCCTCCTCATCATCATACCCAACTGATCAGTGGTTGCACAATAGGTGCCATACCCGGCCGACTATAGCGCGGCTCGGTAGAGTAACATAGCTATCGACTATAGCGCGACTAAGTAGAGTAAAACATATACATATGTATAGTTGCACAATAGGTGCCATACCCGGCCGACTATAGTGCGGCTCGGTAGAGTAAAATAGATAATGCATGCTGGACTTATAAGAGTCATACTACCATGGTGAAATAATAACATATCAATCCTCCCATAAGAGGGGAAACAATATACGTACTGCTACCTTCTAAGAATAGAGTATCTTTGGGGGTTCGTTCATTGCATTGTGTACAGTCAGAGTCATGCAAAAGAAGGAAAAGGATAGTCTCACATACCTTGCAATACTTTGCAATCTCAAGCTATGAAACTTCCACGACTTCTTAGTCTACAATAAGAGAAAGGACACTAGCGGTATCGTTCAGGCGTCGCAACTACTATGTATCGACTGTAACCTATTTTGCAATAAAACGGACAGCACCTCCCCTATATATATGACTTCACACAAGTCAAAACAGCCACCAAACAGCCAAACAACATAAATAAGAATCATATTGAACCTCCCAAAACAGTCCACGCACAAGCCAATCGCTTCATACATACGATGGCCACTATAGTCGTGTCAAACGACCCGGAA
>MCJB01049124.1:7331-28047 GCA_002018475.1 Nicotiana obtusifolia | reverse complement strand
CTTTACCGAGCCGTGTTGTAGGCGGCCGGGTAGGCACGTAGCTGTGCATTGCCACTGATCAGTTGGGCAGAGATGATGTTGTGATGATGAGCTCACCCCACAGAGGGATTTATTATTATTGTTATATGATATGATATATATACCTCCATAGAGAGGAATGATTTTACGAGCACGCATTTACATTTATGTTGTGGATATGGTCGCCCTCAGTGGCTTTGAACAAAGTTTCAGGTTATTTGTAAATCTCTTCTCATATTATTTACCTTATTTGTGCTTGTCCTTGCCGCCCTACATATTCAGTACATATTTCGTACTGACGCCTTTTGTGCGCTGTGTTCTTGCCCACAGGTGCTGATAGACAGGCCGGCGTGCCTCCGCAGTAGGACACTGAGATCAGCGGTTGAGTGTCGCACTCCACTTCTTCGGAGTTGCTGGTAGTGAGTCTATAGGTACAAATGCATATGTATATGTATTGTTTTGGGTATGTCGGGCCCCATCCCGACTTGTTGATATTGTGTTGCTCTTTTAGAGGCTTGCAGACCAGTTGTCAGTGTATATATGTTTTGCATGGCCTTGTCGGCCCCCTGTACAGTTGGCATGACTATATAGTCTTGTTAGCCTTAGATATATATGTGTATATATATAAGTATAAGTTGTTGTTGGGTTCTTGTTAGTGTCATATTGCAGCCTTGTCGGCCTATTATTCATATTACATGTCACAGATGCTATTGTTGGTTCACTCGGGCCTTCGGGTGTCGAGTGCCGGCCACACTCCCCAAAGTTGGGGTGTGACACCCTGTAGAAGTGACCGAGGAAATAGTAAAAGAAGTGAAAGGGAAGGAGTGAGAAATCTCAGTCAATGCTCTAAATGGAGTACCAACCGTCCATAACTTGAGAGTGACTGGCTACTGCCACAAAAGATCACTGAGAATTTTGGTCGACCATGGTAGCACACACAACTTCACTGATGATGAAGTAGTAAGGGAGTTAGGGGTTATCACCATGAGGATTAATCGTTAAACCATTAATGTGGCTGATGGCAACAACAGGAAAATTGATGAGGTCTTTAAAGACTTGTCTTGGTTATTGCAAGGGGTTACCTATACAACAGATTTTCTACTGCTGCTTCTAGGTTTTTATGACATGATCTTGGGTGTGCAATGGTTGCTTCCGTTAAGGGACCTTAAGTAGAACTTCAAGGAGCTAACCTTGGGATTCAATTACCAAGGAATGGAATATGTCTTGAAAGGGGAAGTGGAGAAAATCAAAACTGTGGAGGCCAAGAGACTAGACAAGTTGGCTAACAACGGGGGACAATTGTTTATGCTGAGGGTGCTACCCAGGGAAGAGGAGCACATAGATATTAATCTTACCATGCTTTCATAGATTCAATCACTCACTGAGGAATACCACCAACTATTTGTTGACCATCAAAGATTACCTCCCTCTAGGGGGGCTATTTGATCACAAGATCCCTTTGCAGGAAGGGTGCAGTCCTGTTATCCTCGGGCCTTATAGGTATTCTCCAGTATAGAAGGATATCATTGAAAGGTTGATACGGGATATATTGGATCAAGGGATTGTGCATCCAAGCTTCAGCCCTTATGCTTCTTTAGTAGTCTTGGTGGGGAAGAAGGATAGAAGTTGGAAGCTATGTGTTGACTATAGGGCCCTAAACATGGTTATGCTCAAAGATAAATTCTCTATCCCAATTAATGAGGAACTACTTGATGAGTTGGGTGGATCACAATTTTACTCAAAGATAGACCTCAAGTCTGGTTACCACCAGATTAGGATGGTAACAGGAGATGTAGCTAAGATAGCTTTCAAAACCCACTCAGGATATTACGAGTATTTGGTAATGCCTTTTGGGATCACCAATACTCCTACTTGTTTCTTGAGTTTGATGAACAATGTGTTCAAAGCGCGCCTCAGAAAGTTTATTTTGGTGTTCTTTCATGATATTTTGATGTTTAGTAAAAAACTGTTTGAACACTACATCTTAGGATGATTTTTGAATTGCTAGTAAAACACAGGTTGTTTGCCAAGAAGTCTAAGTGTTATTTTGGAGCTACACAAATTGAGTACTTGGGACATACAATATCTGCTGGAAGGATAGCCACTGACCTAAGAAGATTGCAACAGTGCAATCTTGGCCAATACCAAGGAATGTCAGTGAGTTAAGGGGTTTTCTAGGATTGATAGGTTACTATAGTAGGTTCATCAGAAAATATGGAGTGATTAGCAGACCATTGACAGAGTTACTCAAAAAGTAAAGGTTCCAGTGGTCAAGCAAGGCACATGAGACATTTGGCAAGTTAAAATAGGCCCTTACTTCAGCATTTGTGCTGGAACTACCAAATAGTCTTCTTATGTTTGTGGTAGAAACTGATGCATGTGACTATAGCAGTGAGGCTGTTTTGATGCAAGAGGGCCATCTCATAGCTTATCTCAGCAAGGGACTATCAAGAAGGCGTCAGGTCATATCATTTTATGAGAAGGAGGTATTAGCTCTGGTTATGGTCACAGTACTTAATGGGGAGACATTTTGTGGTGAGGACCGATCAAAAAGCATTGAAGTTCTTATTGGATCAGAAACTCCATAGGATCTCAATTAAGTGGATAGCCAAACTTATGCAGTTTGATTTTGTGATAGAGTGCAAAAAAGGAAGAGAGAACAAGGCAGCCTCCCTGTCCAAAGTTCCTTCAGTAGAGTTAGCCATGGTTTTGTTGACCCCAACTAACTATGATGTCTTCCAAAAAAATTAAGGATAGATGGGTAAAAGATACAGAACCTACATAGATCATAGCTCACATCCAAGAATAAGGAGAGGGAAAGAAGGGTTACATTTTTGTAAACCAACAACTAAGAAGAAATGGAAAGCTGATTGTGGGAAATGACACTTCCTTTAGGTAAGAAATCATTCAAACATGGCATGACAAACCTACAGAAGGTCACTCAGGAATATAGAACACCTACAAAAGGGTATCTAGTCTCTTCTACAGGAAAGAGCTCAAGGAAGACATAGCAGCTTATGTGAGTAGGGCTGCTTATCGGACGGATCAGATGGATATTTATGCTTAAAAGTTTAACTTATTAGTTATCGACTTTTAGATGTACTAATCTACTAGCCAATTGATAAGATATCGCACGGTTTGGTATCAGATTAGCTATTATCGAGCGGTTTATCGGCCAAATTAAAGAGACAATAAAAATAAAATCATTACACTCTACTTATAAACAAAGAATTGACAATGCAATTACTTCCTTAGCAAGTACAGGACGACAACATTGAAATACTTGTGGTCGTCACTTAGTGTGGAGGTCCGGAGAAGACGACTGCAAGAAATGTGAAGAAAAGTACCAACAGATCATTGTTCTTTTCTTACTTTGACATTTTTGGATACTCCAATTGTTAGTGAAATTCAATCAAAATAATACTAATGAGTAATTGGAAAAAAAAAAATCTTTCAAGGAAAGGAAGAGAGACTAACTTAATAGTAAGATAATTTTGGGCATCACCAGGTGAATAGCTAGTGAAGTACAAATATCGAGGAGTAGACTATGGAGGTCCGCCGTCTATGCGTCTTTGAACGGAGTGCTCATTGTTTCCTAAGAAGTGAATGAAGCTTTAGCCTTTAGGTTTCTAAATTCTAAATTCTAATAGATGCTTTATATACATGGGGATAGAAATATAAATGTAGTAATCTTTAACTAATTAACGGTTTATCTGATAAGAAAATTAATTAATTTGCCTGCACCGTTAAATCGATAACTATAAAATTTTAATCTGTTCACCGACCGTTAATCCGATAACACGTTATCAATAAGCCGATAAGTCAATTTTACGATTGGCTTATCGATTACGATTCGGTTTTGAACAGCATTATATGTTGAGATAATGTGCTACCTGTCAAAAGAAACAAGTATGATAGAAGTGCTTACCCAAGGTTGCTACAACCTCTGCGAAACACTGCTTGGTCCACCATTAATATGGATTTCATAGATGGAATTCCAAAATCTAATGGCAAGACAACCATATTGGTAGTAGTGTATAGACTTACAAAGAATGGTCACTTCTTGGCCATAAGTCACCCCCACACTGCCACCTTTATGGCACAGGTGTTCTTGGACCATGTTTATAAGCTGCATGGTATGCCAAAAAGTATTATCAGTAATATGGATCCAGTGTTTTTCAGTAAGATGTGGTATGATAGTTTTGCTATGCAAGGTGTAACACTCAATACTTATCTTCCCCAAACAGATGGGCAAACCGAGGTATTCAATAGGACCGTGAAGACTTACTTAAGATGTTTTTGTTCTGATAGCCAGCATGATTGGGTTGCTTATTTATCACTGACAGAATGGTGGTACAATACCACCTTCCACTCAGCTATTCAAACTTCCCCTTATGAGGCTCTCTATGGGCAACCCCCTTTTATCCATTTGCCCTATATTCATAGCGATGCTACTAAAGATGAAGTAGATCGAAGCCTCACTACTAGGGAGCTGAAGATCCAACTGCTGAAATTTCACATTCACAGGGCACAACAAAGAATGGTAGCTATGGCCAACCATCATATAGTTGACAGACAATTCAATAAAGGGGATTGTGTTTATCTAAAATTCCAATCCTATACGCAGATTACCCTCTCTAACCATTCCTTCACTAAGCTCTCAACCAAGTATTATGGCCCTTACCAGATTCTACAGAAAATTGGTCCAGTTGCTAACAAACTATCACTTCCCTCCAAGTTGTCATCCACCCCACCTTTCATGTCTCTTAGCTTAAACCATGCTATGCTATCCCTGCTCAATTCAATCATACTCCAGTCATTGATATCACCAGCTCCTACTATGTGGAACCCCAAAAAATTCTGGACAGAAGGATGATCAAACGAGGGAACAAGACAATCTCTCAAATTTTGGTTCAATGGCCAAAAATGCCGAAGGAGCAAGCTATCTGGGAAGATTATGCAACTATGAAGCTGAAGTTTCCTTATTTTCTTCCTTGAGGACAAGAAGGATCTGTAAGGGAAGGGCAATGATGCAAGAACGAATTTCTAGGATAAATAAATGCAATTTCTGTGCTTGAGGAGGTAGTACCTGAGGCTTCCTGAAGAATACCATGCTGTTAGAGTCAGTTGGGGTCTATTTAAATAGGAAGTTTCTCTGCTACATTTTAGTCCACTTAGGTTTATGTTTTATGTTTATATCATAGTCTTTGTAATTTCTGTACGATTGACACTTTTGGTCCTCGATAGTACTGACAACCGAGGAAGGTACCAACCTTATCTCTTAGTAGTGATCCTGGAAAATATTCCTCTATATATCTTGTAATTCCATGCATTTTGCAGATTATCATCTATGAAAATATCACTAGCTTAAACCCTAGAATAGTTTTAGCCTAGTTTTTCAAACTTTTCTTCCGCCTCTATTTACTGTTCCATTGATCTGGCATCAATATAGAAAATAAAGAACGATGGAGAAGCTCTGTGTCCGACCAGATTCTGCATATCTAGCGAAGATCCGACTATTCTTCGACAAGTTTCCTCCAGATTCGATTGTCTTGCGACTTTTGCTAGTCGGCCGGCAATTCCGACCGGTGTGGAGTTGTCCGGCGGCCAGTAGTGGTGCGAGAGGTTGAGCGGTTGTTGGGTGTAAAATGAGAGGAGAAAGAAGGATCTGTAATTTTGAGGGGTTATTTCAGTGGATTTTAGTAGAGGAAAACACTTAGAACGGGAAAGATTGACTGAAAGTGGGGTTGGGCTAGAGGTGAGATGTGTTGGAGAGGGAATCCTTTGACTGTTTTTTTTTTTTCATTTATTATGAAAAATATTAATTAGATGGAAATTAAGTATTTTATAATTTTTCTTGAGTTATAACACGTGCCATGACTTTATTGGTGTGTAATATCACACAAACTTTGACAAATTGGTCAAGAAATAAGTGATGTGTCTTAGTTATACTTAAAAAATATTGAGTGTGTAATGTGATTTTCGATAAAAAGTATGTAACAAGAGTTTGATCCATAGTTCAGGGGGTAATTTATATATTCTGAACGGAATTTATTGTCCCAATCAAAAGGTTAAGAGGGTATTGTTTCCCAAATCCTATAGGTTAAGGAGGTTTAGTGAAATTTACTCTAAAATATCAAAATTAAGTAAATAACTATTCCGCCTGGCCGGACTCTAGCATCATCCTTATTTTCTATGCTTGGTTCCACAATCAATTTCAGATCCATTACGAGGAAAAAAATAAAAATAAACTAAACGCATCTAATTCTATTGTCGTATTGTTGGTTGTACGGCTTGCAATCATTTCTTTCTTTGTTTCGCTATAAAAAAAAAAGTTTATTAATGCAGATTAATAAGAAAAATGTCAAATAAAGGTATGTTACTCTGTTATTTGTGGCATAGAGTTAATAGATTCTCTTAACCATACACACCATTATGTAACAAATCATGTTGATTGAAAATATGAACTAATGTATTTTGATTGACTAGCTAAATAACATCACATATCATGCCAAATTGCCAACAAAGACACATTACTAAGTAACATTTTCAAGATCACAAATAGTACTAAAAGAAGAGTGTATAGACTTCTTGTACTACAATTTCAGAATAGTACAAAATCACAAGATTCCCTTTGAAACATTACACAACATGTGTTGCATCCACCAAAGGATACAACCATGGAAAAAGACGTAAGTACCCTTCCAAAAAGATAATTATATTGTTATCTTTGTAAATTGGAGAGTCATAATTTCCGGAGCCTGGGGTTATAAGAAAGGTAGTTTCTTTAGAAAAAACCAAAACATGGTTATAAAAAAATCGGAAGTTGGAAAAAACTTCAAATTTATTCTTGCCTCACCCGTTAGGGCTCAAGGACAAAATTGAGACTTTTTCCTAACGACAAAGATGATATTAGACCAAAAAATTAACGGATAGCAAAGTTCTTCAATTTTGGAAAGTACATGGTTAAATTGACCATTTTCTCTCAAAAGTTTGATAGTATCATAATTTGTTGCCCTTCCTTGAAATGGAACAACAGAAAAGTCTATCTACATTTCCAAGACGATAACTGCAAAATGAAAAAAATAAGTTTTGGTTAGCTAGAGTTAAGCTAAATTTTGTTTTTTCTTAAATATAAAAATTATTGAATGTTACTTACAATCAGAATCGGTTTTCACCCATTTAGATCCATCATTAATGGTTTTCTCTCGTTTTTTCTCTTCTTGCTCTCCCTTTTGTGGATGTTTGTCCTCTAAATATTTCTTTGTTGATGTCCGAGAGGCATTTTGAGGGCTTATTTTCTTGGAAAGCATTGTCCTCAAAAGCTGCAATTGTAAGATGCACGTTGTTACTAACACAAGATTAAGTTGTTAGCAAAAAATTAGTGAGGATGCAGTTAAGAAGGTATAGACTCAATTTTTTTGTCAGAAAATTTATTTATATTTGTGAAAATTCACGACAATTTTAATAAATATTATATTTTAAACCATAATTTTATGCAAAATAAGCATGTCTTGCATGAACAATTAGAGGATAACAATTGATCCTGTCCCCATAAGTGGGATCAAACATATTACTGTAAGAAGCAAAACCACATATTTCTTCTAGAGAAACAACATGAGTATAGCTTATTGATACATTCTAAAAAACTCGAAATAGATATTGATCTAATTTTAACATGAAAACAATTATTTTTTTAAAAAAGAATAATTGAATCCATAATTTGGTTCAGCAGCAAGAACATAAATATTGAACTCATTAAGTTAAAATCTTGGATCTAATTATATATGAGAAGAACATAAGGGAAGTTGCAAAAATCTTAACAAGGATAGGATATTAAAAGTAATAGAAATATATTCATACCTTCTCCATTCTTGATTCCTGAAATGTATGTCGTAAAGTAGGAGCTGGACCAAAATTACCACTTGCACAAACGAACATTTTCTTGAGAAGAAAAGAAATGGATTTCTTCCCAATTGATTTCTTATTGTTCTGCTTATTGCAAACATCTTTGCATCTTCCTATAATCACTCTTATAGTTCTGTCAATTTCTTCCTCGTCATAATCAAAATTGTCTGAATTTGTACTGCTAAATCTGCTGGAAGTAATCCTACGATCAACTTCCAAACTTGAAGGACAATTAAGAAATCTGTCCAATGGAAGAATATAATCAGCATTATTAGCAGCCGGTTTTCGGGATAATAATTTTGTTAACTCTTTTTGTAATTTGTCAACTTCTTCAGGTGTGAATTCTGCTAAATCTGGAGAATTCTCTAGGATTTCGTCCTGGTGATGATCATTTTGTACGTGTAATTGGCTCCGTTTGAAATCACTGCTCTTATTGCCAAAAGTTCCAATTGCCAATAATGAATCTGGCCAATCTTTGAACTCTTCATTTGTTTGATCTGTGACCAAAATTAAACAGTCAATCAAACAACTTAAAGAGACAGTCCAGCATTTTCTCAAATTTCGAAAATTTATTGTCTACTTTTGTTTAAAGTATAATTTAGTATTTAATTTGACGGAATTAGTATGCATTCCCCACGTGAAAAAGCCTCATCAATATATGCCGTTGCCTAATCAAGCTTGTAATATGCCACGTTAAGCATTAGGAGACTTAGTAGAAATCTCTGTTTATCTGTTCATTCATTTGTCACACAATTTGCAATCACAGTACTTTAATTTCTTACAACATGACTACATTATATTAAGAAGACCTTAAAGATTTCACTACCAGGGACAGAGCTACATATCTATGTCGAAAGATAGTCAGTTGAACACTATTTGCAGGAAAATTGTAGTGTATACATAGGTCAAATATTACTTTTTGGCACACGTATATTAAAATTACACGTGTAAATATCGTGATAGTTTCTCACATTGATCTTTTCAACCCAGCCCCTTATCCTTCCCCGTAAATGTTTTGAGAGAAAAAAAAAATTCGTTAACTTACTTCTAATATAACTTTTGTGGTAACTGGCAATAACAACAACAACAAACCTAATAAATTTTACAAGTAGGGTCCGGAGAGAATCGTGTGTATATATGCATACCTTACCCTTACTCTGGGAGGTAGAGAGGCTATTTCCGATAAACCCTCAGTTCAATGAACGGTGAAAAGAAGCAGTAACAATAGCAAGATATTAAAAAAACTGAAGCAAAAGATAATACGTTAACAACAGGTAGTAATAGCAATCTAAGAATAAAAAAATTACCAGACTAACACTAATACTACGAGTACGAAGAATGAAAAAAAAAATGCTTGATTACCTGCTGACTGCGATAGTGCATGCATGTTTTAGGAAAAGCTGCACTAAAGGATTTGAGTTTGGTTTTGCTAATAGGAGAAGGAGAAGACGGCTTACTTGTGATAGGAACTGCATTAGTTTTTCTGCTTCCTTGTCCCCCATTTAACTTATTATGCATCCAGTTAAAGAACTGCAAGCCAAAACAGAGTAAATTTAACAACCTAGCAATATATACAGCTTTAGAATAATTGCTGCAACTGTTATGCTAATTAATTAACCAACCTTCATATCCTAAAATGAATCTGCTGATGATGTTTCAGAAGTTGGTAATTGGTGGACAGTAGAAGAGAGTTGAGAAAGGAGCTTTAGAAGTAGTAATAAACAAATATTGGCATTGAGTTTGTCGCTCTCTTTAGTAGTACTAAAACATAGACCTATTAGTTTCTATTACTAGCACAAGACATTCTCCTCTCTTTTTATATATATGGACAAAAGTGAAACATGCAAATTTGCCTATGTAGAATAAAGATAATATGCACACAAATGGAGGAGTAATGTGCGCGCACAGTATAGTACTTGAGTGACCACACTTGAAAGAGGAATGCGTGGCTATGATACCTTCCATTAGATTCAAGATTAATGCTAATCTTTAGGCATCCTTCTAGCTTTTTAATTTTTAAGTATGGATTTAATTTAACTAATTATATACACTGTTAGTGTAAAAAATTTTCACGATATTGGTGTATTTTAACTAATTATAGCATATTACTTGTCTCATTTTTCTGGTTACTAATGCCATTTACTAAGAATATTTACATATAGTTATCGTTTAGTTGAGCCATTACCATGTAAATATTCCTATATATCAGCGTATGAATGCGGAGAATTAATCTCAAAAGAAAACATTTGTTATCCAACGGCCGTTGCCACGCCACGACTTGCATGACTAACACAAATATCTCCGACTTAAATTAATACGCATTAGTAGTAGCTAGTTTGCTTTCGACTCTCATTCTTAAAATTTTATTTTTTATTTAGTTGTGAATTGTGGGTCTATATGAATAGACTTTCTGTTTATACAGTGTGGAGGTAAAGTCTACGTAATTATTATTCTTCCCAAACTTCACTTGTAAAATTTTATTGGATTTGTCGTTGTTGTTGTCGTCAACCGTGGGCTAAATTAAATAACTAACAAATCGACAAAGAAATTAAGCTTATTCTTTTCCTTCTTTTGTTCTTTTAGGGGGGTCAATATATTTTGTTATCCTTAATACCTTCCTTTTCCACTTATCAGCAAAGGCATTAACATGCTGGTTAATTATAATTAGTGGTCTAAGCACGCCAAAAATAAAAGAGAATCCATTCAGAATTACATCAGATATACTTTGCTTTTGTAGGCATCCCGTAAATTATATTATACATGATACTATCATATTTAATTTAAAAAAAAAAAAAAGAAACACTTTTTTATATTTGAACTCTTTAATCATAAACTTTATATTTTACTTTTAAGGAAATGATAAGCAATTCTTTCCTTTTCTCCAGAAAGTTGTGTCTACTGACCAGAGCCACAAAAAAAGGGCCAGTTGGTAAGAGAAACAGTGACCGAGGGATGTTTGGTTGTCAAAGAGCAGTTGGACACAAGTATTTTTATGATATGAATAATCTTTTCAAGTTCAATTAGCACTTACTGAGAAACGACAAACCCATCATTCTTTTACAAAGGAGTTTTGGCCATTTCTCTTTGGGCTTTAGCTAAACAACTAGCTGAAGGAGAAAAAACCCAAAAAGGTTCTTCTACATAGCCCTTCAAAATAAAAGTAGAAAGTACAATAAAGAGCAAAAAGGATTTTTTATTATTATTTTTTAAAATCAATGATTGGCCATAAAAAATTTTATTTTCACCTGAAGAAAAATTTTGAAATTTTTCGAAAATTTAAAAAACTTCAAAAAGCTATTTTTCAAATATTTTTACTTTAAATCAATCATTAAAATTCAAAAACAGCCCAAAATTATATTTATGTCCAAACACAACTCTAATTCAAATGTCATTTTCACTTGAAATTATTTTACCTTTTTTTCAAAATTTTACAATTCTTATGTCCGAATTTTATTTTAAACCATATATTTAAAATTTTATTTTAATTTCTTAAACTTCATTTCCAATCAAACTGCACACATAAAATTAGGTGAATAGTTTAACAAATAAATACAATGTGGTGCTTTTAAGTTGGTTTGGTAAAATTTTAAGTTTACCCAAGAATGCTCTTTATTACTATCTCCGGTCCACTTTTATTGAATTTCTTATTGTTTTTTATACATATTAAGGAATTCACTTATTAGCATTAATTAATAGTGAAATTGACCATATTAATCTTAGTTTCTTTATTGAAACTATAGCAAATATTCCGAAACTATTTATTCCAAAGGCAACTTTAAAAAAAGAAGTTAAATTTCTTCTTGATATTTGAAATATCAAATATCGTAGATCACAAAAATCAATTAAAACGGACCGGAAGGAGTAATAAGTAATCCATAATAAATGTCGTGAATCGTGATAATTCACAATTAGCAATTTAAAATTTTGAATTCATTTAATTAAGCATCTAATTAATCCTCTCCAAGAAATAATAAAAGAAAGGACAACAAATAAAAGAGAAGGTGGAGATAGAACCGCACAAGTCGCAACAAATATAAAGCTCACTGATTATGTTAGATTGACACGTGTATGAAGTCGAGGTTTGGCTGACTCGTCTTTCATCCATTGACAAGGGTAGAACAACTACTATAGTAGTATAATTTTTTAAATGATTGGATTTCAATTTTCAATATTATGCACAGTAACTTGCTTTTAAAGAATTAGTGGTGATGATTAACCCTCTCTTTCATATCTATCTAAACCATATGTACGTTTAGTTCATGAAGTTTCTATGAGGAGACAATTACCATGTGATCATATGCCATCTTCACTCTAGATAGATCTATCTTGGCTCATACACCTACGGGTCGTTTGTTTGAATGCATAAAGAAAAATAACAAATATATATATAAATTAGCGATTATATTATTAATCTCTTATTTAATAATATTTTTCTACCTATGTATAATTAATACCTGCAATAGTCATATACCCTATTCAGTATTATTTTTATACGTAGCAAACCATAGCATTAGCAATACTATGATTTTTAATACATTGATTAGCATGCAGGTATTAAAGATAGAAGTGTCCTTACAAAACTTTTTTCAAAGAATATGGAGGGTATTTTTGTAAACAAACAACACTTTTTTTACAAAAAATTATGCAATACATATCATTTTTGATACACTAAATCAAATAATAATAAAAAACAATCTCAACTTAACAATCTCAATATTACTAATACAGTATTGTTCTTATAAATCCTACCAAACGACCCTTTATATTCTTTAAGTAAGAGAGTTCAAAGGCGGTGGCTGACCATGAATTTCAATAAGGAAAGTCAAAATATTTTTTTTTTTAAAAAACATGCAAAAAGAAAAAACTATTTAAGGGAATTCAATGTGAGAAATACCACAACACAAATACTTTTATTTTTGGTACAGACACATTTGTTGCCATCTTTAAAAGTTAATGAATGGGAAAGTAAGTATGCAAATACATATAATAAGATCCCTTTGGCGTCACCAAGTTCGTCATTGAAGATTTTAGACCACAAAATGCTTAATAAATTAATTGCAACAACTCAATTAGGACTAAACAAAGAAGGGGTTGTTTTTACCTCGAGATTGACGTGAGACTGAAAAAAGAGATTAGTGAGAAAATTAATCACTCCTACCAAGAAAGGTTAAGTTAAATGTTTAAGTAAAGAAAGGCCATGTGAGTAAACTACTAGAATTCTAGTGACTTGCAAAATCATATATTGCTAACTAATATCGAGAGACTTTGCCAGATGTGGAATGTTCTTAACCTTACTTCAATTAAACTAAGTCTATATATCATACTTGTCTCCTCCATAACAAAGTGCCTTTATTCTCACTCTGACTAGCTCGCTTTTCATTGGATCTTTTCATATTCTTTTATTATTTTATCTCCTAATTAATATTATTTTAAATAATTGACTTTGCTTGATGTTCCTCACGAAATTCTTAATTACGCCAAGCTACCAAACATGCAACGAGATGACACGCGGCATTTAATCTAGGATAGATTTTATTCTGGTTGAACTGCACTTTACGAATAGTTTGTCTTTGCATATATCTATTACTAGTACTTAAATAGCAGGGAGAAATTCAAAATTAACCTGATTTGCATCTGTTTACTGAATTATTATTATTATAAAATTAATTAAAATTTAATTATTTTTTTATGCGGTAATAAAATCTGAACAAAAATACCTTAAGTTTAAAATCAAAAAACTCCCAATATAATATGTTGAAGTTCGAACTTTTTATATATGAAATTCCAGCATAATATGTTGGAGTTCAAGATACCATGTATGAATATGCTGGAGTTTCAACTTTTACAAGTTATACTCCAGCATTCACATACAAGGGGTCTTTGAAGTTAGAGTTCTAGCATAATGTGTTTGAGTTTTATATGCAGGAGTTTAATAATCCGGCATATTATACTGAATTTTTTTTCGTATTTTATCTAAGGGTATTTTTGTCTAGATTTTATCTCTATATTAGATAGTGGCTTAGCAAATGCTACTGTATACGGTCGAAATCGGGCTCGACTATTGCACGACAGATCGGGCTCGGAACGCGAAGGGTTGAAGATCGACCCTCAGTTTCATCGAAGCAGAACACGAGGCCAGAATGTCTGTCCTCGAGAACACCGAGCCCGGGATTCGGAATCGACCTTGACCTCGAACATGCTTGAGGGGAGATCGTCGAACCTAAATAATGGAAAGTCAGAATATTCGTAATGGATCGAGCATCGTGGCGTGAATCTCGGCACGAATCAATGGAACCGCTTAATTAGCAAAATCAGGAGATTATTACCTTATATAGAGTTGTACCCAAAGAAGGATTCCCCTACTATATAAAGGGGGGTCTAATTATTTGTAAGGACACTTTGAATCTCACCACAAAAGATAGACTGATCTCTTTAGTTAATATTGTCTCATTATTCTATTTCCAACCTCGACCACAACATTTCTTGACCCGAGGGCGGTCAACATACAAGGCTAATGCCTCCCGGCTTGTGTGGTTTGTATTTATTTTTATCGTTAATTCTAGTTTCAATTTGATTTCTTATTTTTGTATCAAACTAGATCACGTATCCTTAAAACCACGTATAAATTCAATTGTTATCCGATTTTGAGGGTAAATAGTTTGGCGCCCACCGTGGGGCTGAGGATAATAGTGGTTATTTGATGCAAATCTCCATAACACAACTGCTTCACACTTGCTCCTTGAAATGTCTTTGATTCCAGGCTATAATACAAAATTGTCAAACTCTCAATCGGCACCTCTGCATGTTGACTTCAAATCCGGTCAACAAGGTGAAAATAACAACGTAACGCCCGAAACGAGATTCCGATCGAAGATCAGATTGACGCTAATTCGCATATGGCTGTTGATACGAACCTGCCTACCGACCTCAAAAATAGCGTTCATAAAGAAGTCCGACCGGCAACTTGAAATACCTAAAACGTTGAAGGAGACGGGATCAGCCTACGAGTAATCTTCGAAATGTTGCAGGCTCAACAGGCAGCGATAGCTCAATTACAAAATTAAAGTCGTGCACCGAACAGGGATGAGCCCGACCCATCCCGAAAAATTGCCCGTAGGGACGAATCGGTCGTAGAAAGGTCGAATGAACATGAATCGGGGACTAATCTCGAGATTATAAAGATGCTCGAGGAGCTGACAAAACGGTTAAAATCAGGGGAGAAAAAGATCGAGGCCAGCAAGAAAAAGCTGGAAACCTACAATTCCAGGGTAGAACAAATCCCAGGAGCACCTCCGGTATTGAAGGGCCTGGATTCCAGAAAACTCGTGCAAAAACCTTTTTCACCAAGCGCGGCTCCGAAGCCGATCCCCAAAAAATTTCGTATGCCTCGAATATCCAAGTATAACGGAACGACCGATCCAAACGAACATGTAACCTCGTATACATGTGCTATCAAAGGGAACAACCTGGAGGACGATGAGATCGAGTTTGTTCTGTTGAAAAAATTTAGAGAGACCCTGTCAAAGGGAGCTATGATATGGTATCACAATTTACCTCCTAATTCTATGGACACATTTGCTATGCTTGCAGATTCTTTCGTAAAGGCACACGCAGGTTCCATCAAGGTCGAGACCAGGAAATCTGACCTTTTCAAAGTCAAACAAAAGGATAACGAGATGCTCAGAGAGTTCGTGTCTCGGTTTCAAATGGAACTGATGGAACTGCCACCGGTTGCTGATGACTTGGCCGTTCAAGCTTTCACTCAGGGACTTAATATTCGAAGCTCGGTGGCTTCACATCAACTAAAATAGAACTTAATAGAATACCCGTTGTTACATGGGCTGACATACATAACCGATATAAATCGAAAATCAAAGTCGAAGATGATCAGCTCGGGGCCCCTTTGGTGTCTGTCTATCCTAATAGAACCCTCGACACAGTCAAAAGAGATATCGATCGTGAACCAAGACCAAACAGGGATCGGTATCAGCCATATAATGGAGATAGATGAAGCGGTGGGTCTGGGTGGAACTCCATAAGAAATGAAAGGAGAAATGATCGAGGCTAGAGCAACCGGGGACTCATGACCAAAAACAGCTTCGATAGGTCCGTCGGGCCTTAAAAAGCACCGAGGCCATGAATACGAACTTGGAGCTGTTAGATGAAAGGCGCGAAACCGCCCTTGTTCGGTTGGCTGCCCAAAAGCAACGAATCAAGAGGTATTACAACAGAAGGACCAACCTTCGATACTTCAATGTCGGGGACATGGTACTAAGAAAGGTCACACCGAACACAAATCCAAACTAGGGAAAGCTGGGACCGAACTGGGAAGGACCTTATCATCGAAATCAGCGGAGAGGGATCTTACAAGCTCGGGACGATGAACAGTGAATAACTAGAATATAACTCACTTGAAGCGATATTACTGCCAAGGTACAGCCCCTTTCTTTATTTTATTTACATTTAAAACTAACGCTTGCAGGTAGCAAACAAGGGACGATACGAGATGTTGGGTCTGAAAGTACGTGTTGCACTCTTTTTTCCTTGGACTGATTTTGTTCCAAATGGGTTTTACGACAAGATTTTTAACGAGGCAACAAAGTAAATCGTGCTAACTTAGAATCGAAGGCCGGTAACGAACCTGTGGTGATGATCACGACAACAGCGAAAAGCTTACTTTCTTTCTCTCTGATATCGATTTTAGCATGAAAAGAAACTTCAGGATTGAAGGGTCTCGATCAATAGGATTCAATAAAAGGGCCAAACGATCAAATGAACCGTGCTCACATAGACTGCTCGAATCCTGACACAGAGCTTGTACATATACCTGAGGATTATGCACAAGAATAAAGAGAAATATCTTCTTTGCAAACTTCTTATCTTTTAAAACTTTTCCTTTACATTTCTCAAGAAATTCCCCGCTTCGGATCCCCTAAAGGAAACAAGCCCAAGGGCCGCCTTAACCTGAGTTCGAATAATCACTCTCTCACTCGGGAACCGCCGTCCGAAAAACAAACTCAGACGGTCCAAGTTATTAGATCTCAGGGATATAAGACCTATTAGGCAACCCCTGAACTTTAAAGGCTAAGGCCGTTTCGAGTTAGCAGCACTCAAGGGGACATAAGACCTATTAGGCAACCCCCCAACTTTAAAGGCTAAGGCTGTTTCGAGTTAATAGCACTCGAAGGGATATAAGACCTATTAGGAAACCCCCAAACTTTAAAAAGGCTAAGGTTGTTCCGAGTTAACAGCATTCGAGGGCACAAAGCTTATTTGGCAATGCCCGAATTAAAGGGCTAAGGCCGTTTCGAGTTAACAGCACTCAAGGGTATAAAGCTTATTTGGCAATGCCTGAATTATAAGGCTAAGGTCGTTCCGAGTTAACAGCACTCGAGGGCACAAAGCTTATTTGGCATTTCCTGAACTATAAAGGCTGTGGCCACATAAACACGGCTTGGAGAATGTCAGAAGCCCGTAACAAAAACAACAAGGCATTGAAATTTCTTAACCGGTTCTAAAGGCTGCCCTCTGCAAATTATAAACCTAAACTACTTTGGGAAGAAGGTTTTCGGTAACACCGAATCCCCACGAAGCCTTGAAACGAAATAGCGTTAAAGGTAAGGTTCGTTCGAGCCTTCGAACACAACCTAACCATTTCATGCTAAGGCATATCGATCTTTGCTAATACAAATAAAAGAGCAGAGAAAAAATTTTGAAAGCTGCGGAAGGCAAGCCTTATATATATCAAAAATCCTTTCTACAAGGACTGAATAGTCCCGATACAAAATTTTTACAAAGGCCGAGAAACCTTGATATACAGTATTAAGCACATAAAGGGATAAAATCGAACAAAAGCAACTTGATCTAGACTGGATCCCGCCTCGTCATTGGGATTTTCAGGGTCCTCTCATTCTTTGGACCCGACTGAACCCTCGGAATCATCCTCTTCAAGATAGGCCAATTTTTTGTCTCGGCTTCAGACACCTTGGCATTCTCAAGCTCCGCAGATAAGTTAAAACCTCGAGCGTGGATTACCTCAAGGGCCTGTCTATGGGAGTGCCACTTCATATGCTCGACCATACCTTTTGATTGGTCTTAAGCCGCTTCAGCATCAGCCTTGTACTGAGCCACCATTTCATCAGCTTTGGCGTTGATCACGGCAACTTCCGACTTGGCCATTTTAAGCCTCCTGGCTAGATTATCTCGACTTGAGGTAACCGAACAAACCCGAGATTGAAGCTCCTTGACCCTTTTAGTCTGGATCTCGACTTTTTCCTTTACCACTCTTAATTGGGTCTCTGCCGACGTTAGTTGTGTTCGAGCTGCCTCTTTTTCGAGGCCAGACAATCCATCTTGCCTCTCCACTCATCGGCCTCAGATTTAACCACATCCATCTCGGTTCGAAGCTGATCGATCCGATCGAGTTTTTCTAGACCTGCGGATTTTGACCATCAGTCACTGAATCAAATTCGTATCACTTGCGTCATGAGTTTATCGTCACTTATCAGAGTAAGAATCGGAAAGCTCGTATAGTGAGGATCTGAGGCTCATATCGTTTCTCGTCATTACTCTCCGAAAAACGAGGGGACTATCTGTATACGGTCGATATCGGGCTCGACTATTGCACGACAGATCGGGCTCGGAACTCGAAGGGTTGAAGATCGACCCCCAGTTTCATCGAAGCAGAACAGGAGGTCAGAATGTCCTTCCTCGAGAACATCGAGCCAGAGATTCGGAATCGACCCTGACCCCGAACATGGAGATCATCGAACCTAAATAACGGAAAGCCAGAATATCCGTAATGGGTTAAGCATCGAGGCGTGAATCTCGGCACGAATCAATGGAACCACTTAATTAGCAAAATCAGGAGATTTTTACCTTATATAGAGTTGTACCCAAAGAAGGATTCCCCTACTATATAAAGGGGGGTCTAATTATTTGTAAGGACACTTTGAATTTCATCACGAAAGATAGACTGTTCTCTTTACTTCTTATTGTCTCATTATTCTATTTCCAACCTCGATCACAACATTTCTTGACCCGAGGGCGGTCAACATACAAGGCTAACGCCTCCCGACTTGTGTGGTTTGTATTTATTTTTATCGTTAATTCTAGTTTCAACTTGATATCTTATTTTTGTATCAAACTAGATCATGTATCCTTAAAACCGCATATAAATTCAATTGTTATTCGATTTTGAGGGTAAACAGTTGGCTATTTTTCAATTATCAGTCTAAAAACTGACTAGCTCGCACTATTTTAACTAGTAAATAATAATTATCTGGTGCATTTATTTTCACTTAGTATGGATGTTTGAATAGAATCATTCAAATATCAACTCATTAAATATGTTTGTTTTTTTTTCTATAATTACTTATTTGATTTTAATAGGTCTCATTCGTTGAGATATTCTACAAAGTCTTAAAATTATTGAGATGTTGTTCTTGAGAATGTAATCTTTTACCACTACTTATCCATTTTCATTGAACCATCATCACCAACCTTTATTACACAATCAAATATCACTTCACAATCACTATCGCCAATCACATTTCACCACCAGCCACATTCACAACCAGCTTTAATTCAATAGTACCACTACTGTCAACTACCATCACCAACTACCTCTATCACTAACCTCGATCATTTAGTCACGCAAATAGTTCTTCCAATAACATGAAAATTAACATTTTCTATAAAAGTTTGTGGATGTAATATTCAGTTACCAATTTATATGAACTTTATGTTCATTAGTAATTTTTAAATAAAGATTATCAAAAATCGAGAAAACAAATAGTCTTAATTATCTAATTTTCATATTTGGAGACGATCTCTGAATCATGTATCTAGATTCATATTTTAAATTGGAAGAGATCCGGCTTCTTAAACAAAAGGAATGATTTAACAAGCTAATACTGAAGGCAATCATCTGGTGCGAAAATCTGTCCTTTCATGTGATATATTGATACTGATCCACTAAGATACTCTGCCATGGTTCACAAGATGTTGCATGTCCCTGGTTACATATATCACTAGATGAGGGAATTGTCACAACATTCAATACTTAACTCCACATTGTGTTGTAAGATTAAGCTGCCAATTGCAGCAAGGAGGAACAGACAACAAATGGCTGGTTAACTGCAGAGGCGGATCTAGAATTTAAACTTTGATGAATTCAAACTTTATGGTTCTTACTATATTATGAGTTTAGAATGTAACATTTGTTCACATTGTATTGTTTTTCACACACACACATAATATATGTTCCATGTCGAAGGTACTGACAACTCTACCCATATAACGTAGGCTTCATCTGTCTTTGGTAAACTGCCAAGATGGGAATCTACTATCATGCTCTCGAATAACCAATCTGTTAAGCTTGATCTTGCAGGATATAGCATCTCAGAGCACAACTCTAATTAGGTGAGCTGTATCAAACTTGTTCATTGAGGAATCTCAATGGCATAGAATTCTTCTTCAAAAAGTCCTTACCTTATAATTCATCATGCTTAGATACACGTCCTGCAGTAGGAAATGAATTTTGTGAACAGAAATCAGCCAAAGAATCTTGATGGCAACAAGTATACAAGTTAATTACAAAACTTATAATTCCATTTTCGTAGTTCATTTTCATTGGAAACTGGAAAACAATAAACTCTCTTGCACTTCAAAAGAGAAAATTATGTTCAAGCAGCTAAATTTGCTTCTACTTTTCTTACTTCACTTCCACATTTACAAGCACCCGGTCCAAACTCCAGAAACTATTAGTTTTGGCGTCTCTCAACCCCCC
>MCJB01049123.1:43278-55758 GCA_002018475.1 Nicotiana obtusifolia | reverse complement strand
AAGAGGAAGGAGGATTGGGATTTAGATCGCTATATGATGTTTCTAAAGCATTATTTGCTAAACTTTGGTGGAGGTTTAGGACAACAAAAGCGTTGTGGTCTAATTTCATGTGGAATAAATATTGTAAGAAAGAGTTGCCAACAGTGGTGCAATTTCGAAGAGGGTCTCATGTTTGGAAGCAGATGCTGATTGCTCGAGATAATATAGAGCATGAGATTTTGTGGGAGATGAAGTCTGGATCAACTAATATATGGCATGAAAATTGGACAAGATTAGGTGCTTTGTATCATGTTGTACCCGATGATTTCTATATAGATGAAACTTATCAAGAGGTAGCGGAATTGCGACAAAGTGGAGCATGGAATACTCAACTGCTGGGGCAGATACTACCTGCAAACATAGCTGACCATGTACAAGAAAATGTACATTATGATGATAGGGATACTGACTGGGATATGCCTCACTGGATGCCGAATTCATCAGGGCGATTTTCAGTGAGCAGTGCTTGGCAACTTGTGAGACATCGATCAGACACTAATAAGGAATTCAGTATCATGTGGCCTAAGGGATTACCATTCAAGATTTCCTTTTTCTTATGGAGGCTATAGAGGCATAAGTTAGCAACTGATGATTTGTGGAGGAAGCAGGGGTATATAGTCATGTCGAAATGTTGGTGCTGTCAACATCCTCAGGAAGAGATGATCGATCACATATTCTTGTTCAGTCCTACAGCAAACAAGGTGTGGAAAACATTTATGGGAGCTGCAGGAATCATCGAGCCAATAGTACAATTGAGACAAGTGATCAGATTATGGTGGAATGCAAAGTGTTGCCCGAAATTGCAACCTTTATTTCAGGCAGTTCCGACCATAATAACATGGGAGCTATGGAAGAAAAGAAATAAGGGCAAGTACGGAGGAAATGTTTCAACTAATAGAGTCATACATGAAGTGAACAAGACCTTGTATTATTTAGCAAAGAGCAGATATCCATGGATGCCCAATATACCTCTATTATGGCCGGAGATGATTCAATATTTTGAGGCTTATAAGCCGATCGTGGTTACGAAGAGAATAGTGTGGCAGTATCCAAGTCGAGGGTGGTACAAATGTAACACGGATGGGGCATCGAAGGGGAATCCTGGACCTAGTTCGAGTGCCTTTTGCGTAAGGGATGACAATGGAGATTTAGTGTTTGCAAAAGCAGTAGATATTGGAGTGACTACCAATATTGTTTCGGAGGCAAAAGCAATTTTGCAAGGGCTACAATATTATGTAGAACATGAGCTGCATCCTCTTGTGTTAGAGACTGATTCTTTGGTGTTGATGAAGGTTATAGAGGGAGAATGGGATATTCCTTGGGCTATCAGTACAGAAGTTAAGAAGATTAAGGAGATGAAGGATCACTTTAATGTGATATTGCAACATGTATTCAGAGAAGGAAACGCACTGGCAGATTTTTTAGCTAACATGGTTTTTTCTTTTGCAGGTACTTTACAGTTTAACTCTTTCAATGACTTACCAAGTGCAGGAAGGAAGATAATCAATTTAGACAAAGCACAAACACCTAATTTTAAGACTAGAATTGCAAAAAGAAGAGCCCCAGATTAATGGCTGTACAAGATGAATGCTCGCGTTACTGCATTAGAATTTGTGCACTTTTAGAACATTATCCAGTGGTATTAGTGTGTTATCATGCTCATTCTGGAGGTGGGATAAAAGTGTACGAATGTATAATGCAGCGAGGTAATCTCTTCGGATACGATAGCATCTGGAGTAAAGATTATTTATTTGAAATTGGACACTGCTTAACATTGAGATTGGAATGAAAGAAATGATAAATCTGGTAGAGCAATTTATTAGTTCACATGTAAGCTGGAGCTATAAACAGTTATACCGAGGTCAGACAGAAACAAACATCGATGTTTGGCAAACAAACATCGATGTTGCTTGGACACTGTTTTACTTCGGTGAATTTCAGACAGAAACAAACATCGATGTTTGTCGCACAAACATCGATGTTTCATGGACACTGTTTTACTTCGATGAGTTACTTCAAATTCAGACAGAAACAAACGTCGATGTTTGTGTCGATGTTTGTCAAACAAACATCGATGTTTTGAGAAGCTTCACAATGTTTCGCTTTGAGGTAGAACAAACATCGATGTTTGTCTTCAAACTAACATCGATGTTTCTTTGGAATGAAATGAAGGATCAACATTGGTTTGACGTTGATTCCAGGTCAGGTTCACGATTCAATCACTGTATATGCTCGACGACATTTGAATATGTTGTCTATGGTCAGTTTGATATAGAATATGAGGGTTATTTCTGGATGAAGGTATGTTCGACATTCACATATGCCATTTTCTTTGGAATGCAAAATTGGCGCCTGGTGAGAGCAATAGAGGTGCTACTGATTTTTTGCATTTGGCTGGTGGATACACGTACTTTTATATATGGAGAGATGATGTTCATTCGAGGTGTAATAGATAGTATCGTTTTTTTATTTATGCATAGATTTAGTTTCCTTTTGATAGATTCACTGGCAAATTGTAAACTATGGATGATTTTTAATTTTATTTCATATAGATAAATAACCGCTAGGCAAACTGCCTAGAGGTATATTCGCTTAAAAAAAAAAAAAAAACTAACCACATGTTCCATCCGTCTAACCAACAACCAAAGATCAAAATGTTATGTACTATAGACTAAAAGAAGAAGAAAAAGAAATTTATAGTGCTTACTCTCAAATTAAAAGTGTTTGGTCCGTGGCTTAAATCTTATTCAAAATTTGATTGTTGTGCCATTACCGACTGTAACATGGCTAGGCCAACTACCACTCCAGCATCTCACCATGTGGCGGAGTCATAGCTGCCGCCTAAAACCTGTTCCAATTATTAACACCTTCAGTTCCCAACAATGGTCCTTTTGGTCGCCATAATTTAATAAAGTAAAAATTTATTTACACCTTGTGTAAGTGTTTACACCACATTATAAGAATTTATCATGTATGATTAATTGGTAATTAGGATGAAAATATGTATTTGTCAGGGCGTTCGTGCTAGTGTATTAGTTGGAATGGCACCGGCGCCAACGCCGGATGCTGGAGCGGGGTTCCCTTTGCTAGTTTCTGGTGCTTCGCTTGAAACTTCTTTGCTTTTCACCATTGTTGGTTTCTTCATGCATTGATTTTAATTTTATTTAAAAGAAAAGAATTCACCTCATTTTATGGAGGCTGCCTTATTACCATGTTCCGAGGACAAATATTACCTTTGCTTCTATACATATAGTTTATATTCATAAACCATTTCTACGATTTTAAATCTCCTACTATACAATGATTAGTATGCTACAAATGCAAGAGACTGTTAGTATTCCTAACTAGTCAAGAAGCAGAGCCCTCGGATTTTTGAATATCCAATTCATGTTCTGCAACAATGATGCAAGAATCAGCCTCCAAAGATGAGGGCGCGCTCTTGTTCTTGAAGGTGTCTTTGGGTGAATTAAGCATGTCAACTGTACACTGAACATCAGGTGTTATTCCCACTTGGTCGATGTCGTGAAGTGCTGGAGATAAATACTTGGCCACTGTAACAAATAGAGCTGATCCGTCGTGCAACTGTGTAACACTCTGCACCCAAAGACAACTGGAAAAGTTACAAAACATATTCATCAGAAAGTAAGACAGTTAAGAAAATGGACAAAAGGTGCAGCATTCAGTTTACAACACTAGGAGATGGCTTCTATAGAGTAGAAGGGTTAGTATCCATCCAAAGTTCCAGCCAAACCTGTATCTTTCCTTTGCCAAAAGTCTTATGCCCAACAAGGATCGCGCGGCCATTATCATGCAGTGCCCCCGCCAGAATCTCACTAGCACTTGCACTCCCTTCATTCACCTGTCAAGAAGGAAATCTAAGGCATAAACATTTCTGCTCAACTACAAAACTCCTCGGTTCAAATGAAGGTCATAGTACGCTCAAGAATATTGTGTTACAGAACGAGAAGTATGTGTCTTCAACTTACAAGGACGACTAGTGGATCGTGTGTTACAGCATGTCCATCGACCATGCTAATTGGTAACATATTCCCGTCCCTATCTATAGTGTTCACAAGCGTCTCGTCACCATCTAGCCATATTTGGGCAACATCTAGCCCGGCAGTAACCAGACCTCCCTGCATAATGTATTTAAAGATAAATAATACAGACACGTCAGATGACAAAAGGGCGAATTGATTAACTTTGAGAGTATACAAATTGAAGAGGAGGAGGGTTAAGGAACTTGCAGGATTGTTTCGAAGATCTAATATATATGACTGTACCCCCTGAGTTTCCATCTCCTGAATTGTGTTTTCCATGTCCATAGCAGCAGACTGTCACATTAAAAACATGAAAGTCTTAAGATATGCGAAGGAACGAAAAAAACAAAGGCAAGTCAATAATCTATGACTCTGGGGAGATGACTGATTAACTACCTGAGAGAAGCTTGACAACTTCACGTATCCAGTTTTCAAGAGGCGACCATCAGGCATTTTATGGGGGATTATGGCACTGGATATTGGCGAAAGCTTAATCACTTCGCGAGGTAGTTTGACCTATAAAGATAAGCAACATTAATCAAGAAGTTTAGGAAATCTGTGGATTTTGAATCTAGATAACAGGAAATTGGCTAGATGCATGTACTTGAGAAAACTTTAACCGAAAAAATATAAAAGATAGTGGTTTCTTCTAATTGAGGAAAGCTACAAGACTACATAGTTCAGATATCATACCTCTTTGTAACCAGATACTCCTGGTCCGTTATCCTGGTCAAGAGAAGAACAGAAAAAATGTGATAATACACGGTCAGAGAGCATTCACTTCAGTGAAAGATAATAAATTTGAGAAAGTTTCGAAAATGAAGTTAATTTTCGTTTCACGCAACAAGTACTACTGCCCGACGACAAAAAAGGGTGCAATATTAAGAGAATGGAGACATAATATGTAAAAGAATAAGCCACAGAAGGCCCTTGTGTATGAAATTTCTGATCAGGTGGCTGTGGATGTAGAAATAAGACTTCATAATAGTGTTCAGAAAAAAGTAGAAAGTTCAAGGATATCAATGAAAAAGTGACAAGCTTACACTGTGAACTTTGACAGTAACAATTGTACCAGCACGACCCCTCAGTTTTTGAGCAGCTGTTTCACTGTCAACTCCATCAAGCCTCTCTCCTGAAGAAAAATGAAGCAAAATTCAAGTTTTAATCCTGTTGATTTGAAAAACAAATAAACAAAGCAATTTAGGTGATTTCTGTTTGATGACATGGAGGAGTGCACTGTTAAAATTTTGTGGTTTTTGCTCAGGTTTTTGAAAACAATTTATGACATTAATTGATGCTCACTAACAATTTTTCTTGAGTTATCATGAAGAAAGGCTTTCGCTGCACAACTGCTGGCCCACCCCACTCATAAGTCTGCCACCATCTGTTAGCAATCGTACTGTATTGATAAGGACCATTACTACATTTTTGTACTTGACAATGAACAGAAACTTCTCATAACTAGATAAGAATGTTTAGTACTATAGAAAGGAAACCTTCAATAAGGAAACTCAGTTTACTCCACAAGATGGAAGTACCAATTTCAAAACTCTAGGTAAGATCTCTAAGCCAATAATCATTAATTTGCTAAATTCTGAAGAAAAAAGTAGTACCATTTATCTCAAGCAGTTCATCTCCTTCACGGATACCTGCACGTGCAGCTGGGCTATTCTCCACACATGACAACACAACCTGAAATGTGATCAGATGAGAAAAGTATAAACTACACTTTTAAAAATGATACTTCCACTTATAAAGCATTTTCATATACGGATGTAAGAGATAAACAATATTGCCAATAACCTACAAAAAGAAAATCTATTTTATGACTAAGCAATCTACATTTCACAGAAATAAAGTAAAATGGCAAGCAAACAGCAAATTCATTTGATTATTCTTACTGACCAGATGCCCTGTGTTCGGTTCAATGCTGACGAAGAGGCCAACACCTTGCAAATTACCATCACTTCCTATTCTAAAACTTTGGTAATCCTGTCGAAAAAATTGTCAATGTCATCGAAGTATAACAAATTATTAACCATATTAGGAATTAGGGAAGACATGGCACAAAGTCATTACAAAGGCTAATTGGACTGATAACTTATATATCAATTTAAAACGCGAGCCTACCGCTCTAGCATTATGAACCAGGAACTTCCAAGAAATGGCGTCCCAATTTTTCCTCAACCAACTTTCAGTTTGTTTATCAGAGAAACAGATACGGAAATTCCTCGTCTCAAATGATATTAGAGATTAGTATTACTTTTTTTAATCATATAAGAAAGATCTCCTTGGTGTAAATGGACTGCCTTAAAAATACTCACCTTAGGACTAATAATGCGTGTATAGGGATCTCCAAGCGTAGATAACATTCCTCTGAGTTTGCTATAAGCAGCATCTTCTGACCTCAAGGGAAACATTTCTACCATTGTTTGTTGCAGTTTCAAGTCCCAATCTGCAAAATAATACGTTCTTTACCACTTTATCTCAAACTACATATTTCATGCTGATAAGCCAAAATGAGAATGTAAGTTTACTTAAAAAAGAAAATAATCAAACCATGTCAAATTACCTTGATGGTTGAAAGTAGGATCTACGAAAGTTTCTCTTATCAAACCCCAAGCCTCTATTAATGTCCTCTGAACTGTATTTACCTACCAAACAAATAACAATCATTCAACCATATAACAGACTGACACTCCAATAAAATTCCATTTTAAATCATAAATCAGCAGCTACTAAATTTTCCTTTGCTGGGTGTGCAAATAAAGTGTCACATTGATAGCTGAAAATATTGGAAGTCTATTGGCGAAAACCGTGCGGGCTTAGGCAAAAGCGGATAATATTACACTTTATTAAGAGTATCTATAGGCTATTTTAGCCCAACAATTGGTATCAGAGCCCAGGTTCGGGAGACGAGTATGGCGATGACAAAGTGACGGTGGCGGGCTCGTTTTGCGTACCCTTATGAGCTTGGAGTGAGGCCTTTTGGGAATACCGTGTGGGCTTGATCCAAAGTGGACAATATTATACGATATTAAAAGTATCTGTGGGCTGTCTTAGCCCAACATCCTTTCTGCCCTTTTATGAAACAACAAGAAAGCAAATGGATTGAATGGATTACCTCAGGTGTGTGAGAGACAGGAAATGCAACAGTAAGAGACTCAGCCAAAGCTGGAGAATTACAACACAAAGACAAAGCAGCAGCTAATCCAACAAATCCTTTCCCTACCCATTTCACCAAATTTTCATTCTTTTCAAGAAAATCATTCTTCTTGAACTGTTCAATAGGCTCCTTTCCGCTTAAAGCTTGTGGAACAACCCCTTTAAATCTTGGTGTTTTACCATGATTTAAGGGTGAAAATCTACAAGAAAAAAATGATTTTGCAGTTGGTTTAATCAAAGCTCTGGAGATTGAAAAGGGGATTGATGATCCAAGATCAAAATTTGCGCAGAAAGTTTCCATCTTTGTGGGAGGGAAAATGAGTTGTATTTTTACTTTGCTTTAATACTTAGTAGGAAGAAGGCTGCCGTGTTGGATTTCTAATAAGTGGGGTCCACGTGAATCTTTGAGTCTGTGGTGATGAACCTTGTTGCGTAAGTGAGTATCTGTGTGTCGAATATATGTTCAGCCTCAGATATGCTTACAAGTGGACCAGTAACACAGTGCTGGAAATTGGATATTTATTTTCTTCCTATTTTCTTTGTTCCAAGTTGAAGTGTTTCGCAGAGTCGAAGAGTCACAACATTTTATTTGTTTGGTGCACCACATTGATACCTATATAAGATTTTGATTCTTATATATGCTATTTCGTTAAACTGAAATAGTAAAGTGGGAAATTTAACACACAAGAAACTTTTACCTAGAAAATCTCTTTGCTCGAGGGAGTTAAAATCACGATCCACCTTTGAAAATTCTCACAAAAACTTCACTAAAACGAGTACAACAACTTTGATTGTAGCAAAAAGCTCAAGCTAACTCTAGCCTAAAACTTGAATTCTCTCACAGAGAAAAACCCCTTGAAATGCTTCTTATATAAGAAAATAAGATTACAACTCAATAGTGTAATACAGTAAACTAGACTAGACACAATGAATTTGACACTGTATAAGGAACATGTTCTCTAGTCTGGTTCTTTTGCACGTTCCAGATTTTAATTCCCACTTCAGAATTTTGAACTCGGCTTTTTCTCACTTTTTCTCAATTTTCTCTGATAAATAATGGAAGTGCACATCTACAATGAAGTAAACTTGGACTACATATAGGTAACCCATTAGAAGCATAAAGAGTCCGAATCCTGGAAGAAGCAAATAATAAGAGACTTACTTCATAAAAAACTTATCATGTATGACCACATGGTTTTTCTTATTTGTTTCCTACTTCAATTATAATTCTTTTCTTCAAGAAACCTATTTAATTTCTATCAAACTCGTGCAAAACATATCCATTAAAAAACTCTCCCTCCTAACCTTAGAGAATATATGAAGTATAGGAAAAGTATGAGTCTTTCCCTAAAATAATTTCACTTTTAACTCTACGTCCTTACAAATTTGGTCTCCAAGTTAACGATAAAGATTTACCAAGATTCTCCATTATCTAGGCGGCTGATAGGTCATAAAACACAAAACAGAATAATATCTCTCTCAAAAGTGAATCCTACTCCCGTTATGGCCACATAGTTTTCCTTATTTGTTTCCTACTCCAATTATAATTCTTTTCTTCAAGAAACCTATTTAATTTCTATCAAACTCGTGCAAAACATATCCCTTAAAGATCTCCCTCCTAATCTAGAGAATATAGGAGGTGTAGAAAAAATATGAATCTTTGCCTAAAATAAATTTACTCTTAACTCTACTTCCTTACAAACTTGGTCTCCAAGTTAACAATAAAGATTTACCAAGAATCTATATTATCTAGGCAAGTGGTAGGTCATACAATACGAAATATAATAACATCTCTCAAAAGTGAATCCTACTCCCGCTATGTGATGATCCTATAGGTCATTTTAATTTTTATCCTTTATTTCTGTGTTCCGAGACCTCGAATAGCTTCGTTTAGCCTTTTTCGATTTGCGTGCATAGTCCATGTTTTTTTTCGAATTTTTTTTTATGTGAACAATTAAAGAAAATGTGATTTTTAACCTTAAAAATGATTTGTGTGGACTACAATCAATATTTTGTGTAAAAAGACTTGGATCAGTGTTTTGACGGTCCTAGACCAGTGTTTTGACAATCCCAAATCAGTATTTGACAGTCCCCGTGGGTCGGTATGGTGCTTTAGGACTTGGATGTACTCCCGGAATCGAATTCGGAAGTCCCTAACTCGATTTAACATGATTTATTGAAAACTAGCAATTTGAAGGTTTAAAGAATTCCTAAGTTTGGCTATAGGTTGACTTTGTTGCCGGATTCGGATTTTGGTTCCGGAACTTAGTGTAGGCTCATTTTACTATTTATGACTTGTCTGCAAAATTCGGAGCAAAAAGAGTTGATTTGATATGATTCAGACGTCCGGTTGCAAATTTGAAAGTTCTTAAGTTTTCTTGAAAATTTTATTTATTTTGATGTCTGATTCATAGTTCTAGGTGTTATTTTGGTGTTTTTATTATGGGAGAAAGTTCATATGATGTTATTACACTTATGTGCATGATTGATTTGCAGACCAAGGGGCTCGGGTGAGTTTCGGATAGGCTACAGACCATTTTGGACTTGAAGGATTGCTGGTTTTTCACTGCTGCTGCTATTTGGTGTATCATTCTTCGCGATCGTAAAGCTACTTTTGCAATCACGAAGGGTAACTAGAGACTGAAGAGGAATACCTCTTCGCGAAAAGCGAAGCATTGGGGAGTGGGGGGTAACCCTCCGCGAACGCGGCTCTTCACTCGCTAATGCGATGAGTAAGGGGTTTGGGAGGGGAGCAGCTAGGTGTTGTACGCGAACGCGGTGACTTGGGCCGCAATGCTTCATGATCGCGTCAGGTCCTTCGCGAAAGCGATGAAGACTCGATGCTAGTTATTTAAAATATCCCAAAGACGGGATTTTCTTTATTTTTCACCATTTTCATATTAGAGCTCGGCCTAGAGGCAATTTTGAAGAGATATTTCATCCTCACTTCATAGGTTAGTATATTTTAACTTGTTTTATTCCATTTCCATCAACACCCATTGATTTCTAACCTTTAATCTATGCTCTTTCATGGTAACAAATTTGGGATTTGTGTAGAATTGAGAGTTTTTGTAAAATTTATTTGAGGGAATTAGGAACCCATGAACTACATGTTATGTGAATTACGTGTGAAATGGTATATATGTGAGGTGACAAGTGTATATATGCCGTCAAAATGATTGTTTCCATGTATTTCTTGTATTCATGAATTATCTCACTCCATGTTACTGCCCAGCTCACTAGTGATATTATCCGCTTTGGGCCTAGGCCCTCACTGCTTTAAAAGGCGTCACTATGGTCTAAGACTTGTTAATTTATATACCCAACATCCCTATTGTGTTTTGCCGATGTGGGACTCTGTTTAAAGTCTGGGGTGTTACATACACCCCCTTTTATGGTTCAGCGTCCTCGCTCAGGTTTGCCCCACTGCATGGGATTCGCCTAGACTCAGCACTGAGGTTCGCCCCGCCTAACTGGGATTTGCCTGAACTCAATTTTGCTCTGACCCACTGCCAGCAAGGTTGATACAAGAGCGGCTCTGACACCATATGTAATAGCCTAGCCCACTTGTACTTTATATTAGCTTTTTATTTTGATTCAGACAGTTATGTTTATTTCAAACCATTATTTGTAGTATTCTAGACGCTCATGTATTCATGACATCAGTTCCAAAATTTGTCTTTGGATTTTGCCATTTACCAGTTATTTACTGCATTTCAGACTCTTCGGTTGTATTATTGTCATTTATATTGGAATTTGTTAAAAATGGTTAATAGATATAGCTAACATTGGCTTGCCTAGGTCTCACGAGTCATGAGCAAGCTTTATAGAGTCTGGAGGATCGATATAGAGACGTCCATACGTATCTTCCAGAGGCTATGGAGTTTTATGAAAATTTCACTTCTTTCCGTCTCTATCGTGCGATTTTTATTCTATCATTGATGATTGAACCATTCTATTCTTGTTCTCTCGCAGATGGCGAGAAACCGCGCAACATCTGCAGCCAGATAGGAGTCCGAGCCCCCTGTGACATCTACTACTAGGGGTAGAGGCCGAGGCAGAGGCAGAGCTCAGCCTGGACCTCGAGCAGCAGCACCCGCAATGGACCCTCGGATTGATCATGAGGAGGAGGTCCCAGCTTAGACGCTCGTCAAACCAGCTCAGGTCCCCAAGGGATTTATAGCAACTCCAGTGCTTCAGTATGCTCTAGTCCGCTTGGTGGGACTTATGGAGAGTGTGGCCCAGACCGGCGCATTTTTGGTGGTACTAGTCGTTTCTCAGGCTGGGAAGGAGCACAGACTCACACTACTCCCACCCCGAAGCAGGTGACTCCCGTGTATCAAATTCCAACCGCTCAGCCAGTTGGGGTAGTTCAGCCGGTTGTGGCGGCATAGGCCTGGGATAGGGCCGCTATATCTTTTGAGGCCTTATTGAGGCTGGATAAGTTTACCTCGCTCTTCCCTATTCATTTTAGCGGTGCATCTTTTGAGGACCCACAAGATTACTTGGACCGTTGCCATGAGGTGTTGCACAACATGGGTATAGTTGAGACCAACAGGGTCGATTTTGCTGCGTTCCAGATGACCGGTTCTGCTAAGAGATGGTGGAGGGATTATGTGGTTACTAGACTAGCTGGTTTACCTTCACTTACCTGGGATAAGTTATGACAACTATTTCTAGAAAAGTTCATTCCTTTCACTATGAAAGAGGATTCCACAGGTAGTTTGAGCGTCTTCAATAGGGTGGTATGACTGTTACTAGTATGAGATTCGGGTACTGGACCTAGCTCACTATGCCATTGTTCTACTCCTTACTGAGAGGGAGAGAGTTAGGAGATTCATCGATGGGCTCACTTTCAGTATCAGGCTATAAATGGCCAAGGATACTGGAGATGATATCTCTTTCTAAAGGGCTGTAGATATTGCTGGACGAATCGAGATGGTTCGTGGTCAGGAGAGGGGGCTGGTGTTTGATAAGAGGCCTCGTCATTCCGGCGGTTTCAGTGGTGCCTCATTTGGAGGCATGGGTACTTTTGGTAGAGGCCATCCTCCTAGGCCATTTCAGTCAGCGCTTCAGGCATCTCATAGTGCTTCGGTGAGTCGTGGTCCTTATGTATCTCATTCTGGGCAGCCAGCCAATAGTGCACCATCAGCTCTTATTAGTGCGCCTCCGATCTAGAGCTACCACCGTGGTTACCCTACCCGTTTGGGCTAGTTTCAGCTTCAGCAGCCACAAC
>MCJB01049123.1:5696-20573 GCA_002018475.1 Nicotiana obtusifolia | reverse complement strand
CAAGCGAAAACAATCGAAATTACTAAGAAATCCCGAAATTAGCAAAACCCGAGCCCCGGGCCCACTTCTCAAAATTCAGAAATTATCACCTCAACGGGTTCCTTATCTCCTCACGAGTTCAACCATATAAAATTTGTCGAATTCCGACATAGGCTCGACCTCTAAGTCTCAAAGTCCAAGCTTAGGGTCTTCCACAATTTTTCAATTTAAATCACCAGTAAAAGTGCTAAAACAGCTATAATCTTAGGTAAATCTCTCAAAATTGAGTTAGGAATACTTACCCCGATGATTCCCTTAAAAACCCTCCGAGAATTTCTTCAAAACTTGCTTCAATCCGAGTTCTATGGCCCCAAGTACGTTTGAGGTGACCAAAACTCCTCCCTTTAAGAGTTTATTCAAGAAAATCTCCTTTAGATATTGTTTTGAGGTTGATTTGTGGTGATTTTAGGGTGTTTTGAGGTGTTCCTCTTCGTGGGTAACGAATATGGGCCTTGTATAAAAGGAGCACTGAGTTCTACTTAAAAAGTATCAAAAATCGGGTTAAAACACCCCTGACAGGCCATTTATGTGAATCGCAAACCTGTCGCATAACAGGTAAACAGGTTTGCGGTTCGCATTTTTGGACCCAGAAATCGTGAACCTCGCCCCAAGTTCTGCCTCATTTCGCGATTTCCATGTCAAATTCGCGGTTCGCATAGCTGATTTGCGGTCAATTCGCGATCGCAAATCTGACATTTCTGTAAATTTTTTCCTTGACACGAAAATAGGCATAACTTTCTCATACGATGTCCGAATTGGACGATTCTTTTTGCTATGACTCCGAAATTTCGATACGGATCTAATGATTCAATTAAAACTGAATTTGGATCCATTTTTCATAATATTATACCACTTATTCTTGAAGAGACGACATCGACACATTCTTGAAATGCCAAAGTTAAACTCCATCAACCATCCAAAATTCATTCGAGGCCCTCGGGACTTCAACCAAACATGCCAACATGTCCCATAACATTATTCAAACTTGTTCCAACCTTCGGAACGTTCAAAACAACTTATCAACACCAATTCACGTTGGATTCAAGCCTAAGGTTTTCAAAATCCTCTAAGTCGCTATTTTGATCTAAACCCAACCAAACCATGTCTGAATGACCTGAAATTTCGCACACAAGTCATAAATAACATATCGAAGCTACAGCAACTTTCAGAATTCCATTCCGACCCTCGGATCAAAATCTCGCCTATCAACCGGAAATCGCCAAAATTCTAACTTCACCAATTCAAGCCTAATTCTACACGGAACCTCCAAAACTAATTCCGATCACTCTCCTAAGTCGTAAATCCTCTCCCGAAACTAACCGAATCATCGAAATTCACATCCGAGCCTTCTAACTCATAAGTCAACATCCAGTTGACTTTCACATTTTAAGCCTTCTTAAAAGGGACTAAGTGTCTCATTTCTTACCGATTTCACTCCGAATGCAACTTACTCAACTAAATTACCTAAAATACTAATAACGAGTCATAATGATACAAATATTGGGAAAGATGGAGCAGTAACCCATGAGACGATTTACCGGGTCGTCACACAAAGATTGGCCGAAAATATTGGTGAATCGAACTCATATAGACTTGCTATAATCATATACAGACGAAATATCATCTAGATCTAAACGAATGAAGCTTGTTTCCCTTGATTCGGAGCCTGGTACTTGCCAAAAATAGGCAAGTACAAAGTAATCGTGTAAGTGACAACGAGACAGAGCACATAAGGTAAAGGAATCATGGAATGATTCCATATTAAGGTTGGAATTGGAGAGGATTAAGGAAGACAGTTGCTAGGGTTTTACAAAAGATAGAAGAGGAGGATTGAGAGTATTTGGGGGGACGGCTTGGGGGGAATGAGATTAGGGTTCGGGGTTTGGGTAATTAAAATAGAGGGGTGGTTTATGGGCCGTTGATCATTTGAGATCAACGGCCAAGATTAAAATAGAGGTGGGGCGGGTCACTCAAACGAGTTCCGACCGATTTCACTAAGGGGTTGTTTGGTTTTTGGCCAAGGTCGTTGGGCTAAGGGTCTGGGGTCTTTGGGCCTGAGTTTGGGCTTATTTGGTCCGAGTTTTGCACCTCTTGTTGGTCTACAATTAAAATTCATGAAAATTAAATAAAATAAATTATAATTATTAATAAAATGATTAAAAAACTATTTTTGAAATTAATACTTTAAAAATAATAAATTATAATTTCAAAATAGAGAAATGTTATTTTGACCCAAATGGCATAATAAAGACAATCGTCGGAAAATAGTGGCTATTATTGCAAATGATATAAAAATACAAATATAATTTTATAAAAATGAAGTAACATATTATAAAATAAGCATGTGGATACAAATAATAAATTTTGATGATTAAGCCACCACAAAATAATTTAAAGGGATAATTAATAAATATTTTAATAACTTAAATACAAGAAAATCAATTTTAATGCTTCAAAACTATAAAAATACGTATATGACCCATATAAATTGGGTGATAGTGAAATAATATTTTGAAAGTAAACGAATATTTTATAAAATATGAGAATAAAATTGGGTATCAACAACTGCCTTCTTTACCCGAGAATGATGAAAGAGTTGTCGGGTAAAGAAAATGATGACCAATTTGTTCGAATGAACGAGGGTGAGGTATATATATTGGAAAAAATAGGGGTTGACCCTGGTTCCTGAGTTGCCTACATATCCCCGGTGTTACGGGAATGAGACTGTTTGTAGTTCTGGATCCAACGATGAACGAAGTTGGTGGAGTTGTTACAAAAAAGGTGGTTGTATGTTTCAAAGAAGGATCTTCTAGGTAGGATAGCGTCATAAATAGCGGATAATTTCAGGTAGAGCTATGAATTCAAAACTGAATGTTATGGATGTACAAGACCAATGTTTCAGCGGTTACGAGATATAAACGATCAATGTTGGTTATCGGTTACATTTTAGGTAATCAAAGAGTGTGAACATTGTGAACAGAAAGCGGAGCAAGAATTGCTCCTGTTTGTGGAATGGTTACCTCCTGAGTTACATGAAAAACTTAAAACACGAGGCACGTGTATATATGTTGTTATTGCGGAAATTTAAACATGATGCAAATTCCCTTTGGATCCTGAGAGTTGTCTTTCGGACGATGAGGATAATATCCTTAGAACATGATGTATTAGGCCATGAAGCGTATGCTAACGGATTCGTAGGCCAGGAAATGGTGTCCTCTGGCCATGAAGATGGTGCATCTAGACTATGACACCTTTGAATAATGATATGCAGTTTTGAGAGATCCTCAAGCCATGGCTTGATGTCTTCGGGCTATGAGATGATGCCTTCAGACTATGACGCCTTTGGATAATGTGACAATGGTTCAACCCATGAAATGCACGAATGCGTTGATATTGACTAATTGATAGAGGGAGCAGGTGATGCTTATTCATATGGGAGAACGAGACAAGGCAGCGCTTAGCCTTGTATGAGATTAGGGCAATGCCTAGCCCTATGTAGAGAAAGGCATCGTTTAGCTTTATGCAATGATGGAGGCAGAGTTTAGCCCCATGCGATGTAATGAAGGCAATCCTTAGCCCTATGCAGAGAAAAGTAATGTTTAGCTTTATGCAATAATGGAGGCAGCATTTAGCCTCATGCAATAATGGAGGCAGTATTTAGGCTCATGCGAAGTAATGGAGACAGTACTTAGTCTCATGTAAATAAGGGCAGTGTTTAGCCTTATGCAATGATAGAGGCAATGCTTATTCTCATGCAATGTAATGGGGGCAATGCTTAGCCCTATGCAGAAGAAGGCAGTGCTTAGCCATATGCAAGTGATGGAGGCAGTACTTAGCCTCAAACAAAGTAATGGAGACAGTGCTTAGTCTCATGCAGCGTTTAGCCTTATGCAATAGTGGGGGGAGTACTTAGCCTCATACGAAGTAATGGAGACAGTGCTTAGTCTCATGCAAAGAAAGGCAGCATTTAGCCTTATGCAATAATGGAGGCAGTACTTATCCTCATGCAAAGTAATGGAGACAATGCTTAGCCTCATCAAAAGAAAGACAACATTTAGCATTAAGCAATAATGGAGACAGTGTTTAGCCTCGTGCGATGTAATGAGGGAAGTGCTTAGCCTTATGCAGAAGAAGCCATTGCTTAGTCTTATGCAAGTGATGAAGGCAGTGCTTAGCCTCATGTAGTATAATGAGGGCAGCGCTTAGCCCTATGTAATAATGGAGGCAGTGCTTAGCCTCATGCAATGTAATGAGGGCAGTGCTTAGCCTCATGCAATGTAATGAGGGTAGTGCTTATCCATGTGAAGAGGAAGGCAGTGCTTAGCCTTATGCCAAGTGTTGGAGGCAGTGCTTAGCCTTATGCAGTATAATGAGGGTAGCGCTTAGCCCTATGTAATAATGGAGGCAGTGCTTAGCCTCATGCAATGTAATGAGGGCAGTGCTTAGCCTCATGCAATGTAATGAGGGTAGTGCTTATCCATGTGAAGAGGAAGGCAGTGCTTAGCCTTATGCCAAGTGTTGGAGGCAGTGCTTAGCCTCATGCAGTATAATGAGGGTAGCGCTTAGCCCTATGCAGAGAAAATCGTGATTAAATATAAGGAAGAAAAGTGGTTCTTAGCTTGATGTATTTGTGCTTGGCGACTTCTATCGGTGTGAAGATAGTGGTCTCGTTGTATATATTTGTGGACGTTCTTGTTATGTCCGTTATGCTTGCATCCAAAGAAAAATCATGAGTTTGGGGGAAGGTCGGTTCGTTCTCTCGATTCCTCATTTTGCCTTTGCTCCTGTCTTGACGCCTTATTTGAGTCACCATGGGTAATATCTAGCTATTACAGAAATGATGCTCTGAAAATATGTATTCGTGACAAATCATTTATTGATAATGCAAGTGTTTTAAAGATAATGCACAAAGGTAAATAATTTGGTCGAATCATAGGCCGTAACATACTTTGAGATATTGTGACCTTCTTAACTCGAAATTTTGAGGACCGCCTCAAAATTCTACCCCAGTTTAATGTATGCTTCGGACGATACATTCTTGACATAATGAGAGTGACGAAAACTCGAAATCTTGCCCCAGTTTCTGACCATGGAGGCAATGAATATTTTAATATGATATGACTGAACCCACAAGGCTGCCTATGTATCCCCTCTTAAATGGGAATCAGGTCAAGCATAGTTCATGTTACATCAGAAGAAAGTGCAAATACGTTCTCAAACGTAATATCTCGATAGGTTTTGGCCATATCTCCCTGCCCATCTCTGGAAGTATGAGTGCTCCTCTTGTCAGTACTCGGTGAACCATGTAAGGACCTTGCTAGTTAGGTGAGAATTTTCCTTTTGCTTCGTCCTGATGCGAGAAGATCTACTTCAAAACCTATTGCCCCAGTATGGATTGCCTTGGTCTAACCTTCTTATTGAAATCCCTTGCCATTATATTCTGGTAGATTGACTGTGACACACCACGTTCATCCTTTTACCGTCAATAAGAGCCAATTGCTCATACCGGCTCTTTCCATTCCGCATCGCTGAGCTCAGCCTCCTGTATGATTATCAGGGAAGGAATTTCCTCCTCGACGGGTATGACAGCTTAAGTACCATAGACCAGTAAATAGGGAGTTGCCTCAGTTGACGTGCAGACCGTGGTGTGGTATTCGAGCATAGCAAATGGTAGCTTCTCGTGCCATTGCTTATAATTGTCCACCATCTTGATTAATATCTTCTTAATGTTCTTGTTGGCGGCTTCTATGGCTCCATTCATTTTTGGCCTATATGTTGTGGAATGTCGTTCTTGATTTTGAATGTTCACATGGCTTTCATCATATCACTGTTGAGATTGGCAGCATTGTCGGTAATGATTGATACAGGTACTCCAAATCGACAAACAATACAATCCCGGACAAAATCTTCTACGACCTTATTAGTCACAACTTTATAGGAAGCGACTTTAACCCATTTTGTGAAGTAATCTATGGCTACCAAGATGAATCTGTGTCTGTTGGAAGCGGAAGGTTCAATCAGCCGGATAACATCCATGCCCCAGGCAGAGAAAGTCCAGGGTGAACTTGTTGCATTGAGTTCATTGGGTGGTAGCTGTATCATATATGCATGTACCTGACATTGGTGGCACTTCTGTACATATTTGATTCAGCCCATCTCCATAGTCATCCAAAAGTACCCTCCCATTAATATCTTCTTGGCTAGAACAAACTTATTCATGTGAGTTCTACAGGTTCCGGCATGTATTTCTTAGAGCAACCTAGATGCCTCATTGGCATCGGCACATCGTAGTAGACCCAGGTCGGCAATCCTTCTATATAGAATTCCTCCGCTCTGGAAGAAGTGGTTGGCAATTCTCCGAAGCCAGCGCTTTTGATTGTGCGTAGCATTTTCTAGGTATTCTCCCTTTTCCAAATACTCTTGATATCGTGAAACCTTGGGTTCCCATCGAACTCTTATTCTTTATGAGCACAGTAAGCTGGCTGCTTACAGATTTATATTGGGATGGGATCAATATAGTCTTGTTCGGATGGTGTATCATGGAATACAAGTTAGCTAGCGCATTTGCGAACTCGTTCTGGATTCTAGGAATGTCTTTGAACTCTATCTTTGTGAACCACTTGATCAAGTCTTGTACACAATGTAGGTACGACAATATATTAGTGTTTTTGGTGGCCCATTCTCTGTGTACCTGATGTATTAGCAAATCTGAATCTCTATTTACCAGCAATTCATGAATATTCATGTCGATGGCCAATATGAGTCCCAAAATGCAAGCCTCGTATTTCGTCATATTTTTGGTGCACGAGAACCTGACCTTGGCAGATACTCGATAATGTTGACTGGTTTCTGATACTAAAACAACTCTGATGCCCACTCCTTTGAAGATTGCAGCTCCCTCGAAAAATAACCTCCAACCATCATATGCTTCAGCAATGTCTTCCCCTAAAAATGACACTTCCTCCTCCGGGAAATACATCTTCAGTGATTCGTACTCTCCATCCACGGGGTTCTCTGCCAGGTGATCAGCCAATGCTTGCCCCTTGACTGCTTTCTAAGTCACACAGATGATGTTGAACTCACTTAGTAGTATTCGCCATTTATCTAGCTTTCCTGTTGGCATAGGCTTCTGGAAGATGTATTTTAGCATATCCATCCTTGATATGAGGTATGTGGTGTATGTGCAGAAGTCGTGTCTTAATTTCTGGGTTATCCATGTTAGGGCGCAATAGGTACGTTCCAACAAAGAGTACCGAGCTTCATAAGACGTGAACTTCTTACTCAGATAGTATATTGCTTGCTCTTTACTTCTGGTTTTATCATGTTATCCCAAGACGCAACCAAAGGCTCCATCTAACATTTACAGGTGCAGTAGCAAAGATCTCCTGGGTTCAGGTGGGACCAACACAGTTGGTTTGGACAAATACTCCTTAATTTGATTGAAATCATTTTGACACTCTTGAATCCAATTCATCGCAGCATCCTTCCTCAGCATCTTGAAGATTGGCTCACATATTAGCGTCGACTGTTCTATAAAGCGGCTGATTTAATTGAGACGACCCTCTCATTATGTCCTTCTTGTTCTTTGGCGGTGGCAAATACTGAATGACTTTTATTTTTGACAGGTCTAACTCAATGCCGCAGCGATTGACGATGAAACCTAGCAACTTCCTAGCAGGGACTTTGAAAGTACATTTTGCAGGATTCAACTTCAGATTGTACTTCCGTAGTCGGTCGAAAAACTTTCTCAAGTCTGCTATGTGATCTGAACTTTTCTTAGACTTAATAATGACATAATCCACGTACATATCTATTTCCTTGTGTATAATATCGTGATAAAGAGTAGTCATAGCCCTCATGTAAGTTGCCTCGGCATTCTTCAAACCGATAGACATTATCTTGTAGCAATATATTCCCCATGGCATGATGAAGGCTGTCATTTCTGCACCCTCTTCGTCCATCTAAATCTGGTGGTACCCTACGAAACAATCCACGAAGGACTGAAGTTCATGCTTGGCGCAATTATCGATTAGTACGTGTATATTGGGTAGAGGGAAATCATCCTTAGGACTCGCTCGGTTCAGATCTCGATAGTCAACGCACACCTTGACTTTCCCATCCTTCTTTGGTGCCGGCACAGTGTTGACTATCCAGGTTGGGTACTCGACCACCCGGAGGACCTTGGCTTTGATTTGCTTGGTAAACTTCTCTTTTATCGTCAAACTCACATCTAGCTTGAATTTTCTGAGTTTCTGCTTAACCGGTGGACACATAAGATTAGTAGGTAGCTTGTGAGCCACTATGGATGTGCTCAATCTTGTCATGTCGTCATAGGACAATGCAAAAATATCCTCATATTCTGTTAGGAATCAGATGTACTCTTCCTTCTCTGATGGTGATAGATGAATGCTAATGCAAGCTTTTTTTACTGTTTCAGTATCCCCTAAGTTAATTGCCTCAGTTTCTTCTGGATTGGACTTTGGTTTGTTCTCAAAATCCTCAACTTCTTTGACAATTTCCTCAAGTGTTACATCATTTTCCTAATCATCTGAATCATTCTCCACCTGTTGCGTTTTCTCATTACATGTAACAGTCGTAGATTCAACAGGATAGGTAATAGTTATGCTGGTGCTCGGCGAGCTTAGGATGGTGCAATAGTCCAATTCCTCAGAATAGCTCTATCTCCCACTGTCTGAATGGTAAGGTCTTCCTCCTCCTCCTCCAAGATTGCACTGCGTCCATATCTTCCTCATTCCGAAACATGTTCCTCATGCCGGCTAAGACCTCGTCCTCTTCAAATTCCCAAATCACATCAGTCTGGCGGAATGTCTGGTGTAGCGGTGGTATGGGTTGTTCCAATTGATAGTTGAAGTCACGCCACAGTGGTGTCTAATCATTATATTCCTCCACAGTGTATTCATACCCGAGACTGAAAGTCCTGCTATGATATTGTGGTCATATTGGTTCTGTGATCCCTTGAAGCTTAGGACCAAGACCTTTGCCTGGTTCATACCCTACCCACAACAGCATGCTTAGTACCTTGTTGCTCTACCATCGACCTTTCTCGACTGTGTTTACCCGGTCAATGCTATAGAATGTCTCTCCTCCCAACTACCTTCTTTTCTCAATGGCTGCACAGTCTAGTTAGTATAGATATCATTACTTCCATACCCGTGGATAACTACCTCCTGGTGATTCCATTCGGACTTCACGGCCTAATGTATAGTAGAAGCAACTGTCCCAGCTGCGTGTATCCATGGTCATCCCAACAACAAGTAATAGGGTAGTGCATATATTCAGCACCTAAATTCAACATCGAACCAAGTTGGACCCATCTTCAAATCCAGGTTAATCTCTCCAATAGTAGGCCTTTGTGATCCATCAAATGCTTTCACACTCATGCTTCCCATTCATATCTCTTGTAGACCTATACCCAATCTTTTTAGAGTAGTTAGAGAGCATATGTTTGGACTTGAAACCCCATCGATGAAAACCCGAGCAATGAACTTATCTTCATATTGCACAGTGATGTGCAATGCTTTGTTATGACTCAATCCTTTTGGCGGCAGCTCATCTTCGTGGAAAGTAATCTTGTGACTCTCCAATACATGTCCTACCATGTTTTCCATCTGTCCACTAGTGATACCAGTAGGTATGTAAGCTTCACTCAATACCTTTATCAATGCGTTCTTTTATGCATCTGAATTTTGTAATAACGACAGGATGGATATTTGGACGGGACTCTTGTTTAGGTGATCAACAACAAAATACTCCCTTGTGTGTACTTCCTCCAAAGATCATCAGTACCCATCTCCATGACAGGTGGTTTTGGTGCGGTTTCTTTACTTTGTTCCTCCAAGATTTTCTGGCGTGTAGAACCTACCGGTTCTAGTTATCCCCTGGGCCGCACCCGTCTCTTCCATCTTGGCTTTTCTTTTTCTCCTTGCCTATACTACATATTCCCATGGAATAACATTAGACTTGTAGGACGGCGATTGAACTACCATTACAGTGAAGGGTTTAGCTAACTCGACCTTGAATGGTGCCTTAGTATGTACCACAATTGGCGAGAGTGTGACAGGAGATGTCTTGCGAGTTTCTCCCTCTCGGATAAGGCCAATGGATTCTTCCTAGTCCCATTCTTCATCAGTCTAAATTACATTCACCCCTGTGATCAGAAAGTGGTCATAGCGGACATTCCTTGCGGACTCCTTCTCCTGTATAACCTTGGTGTCACTCAATGTCTGGATTTTATCTTTCAATATGTGGCATTCCTCGATAGTATGTCCCTTCATGCCGGAGTGGTAGGCACAAGTGGTGTTAGGGTTACCCAACTGAAAAGTGTTTTCAATAGCAGCTGCAGGAATGGAAGATACATGACCAGCGGCCTTCATCTCTCATCTAATTAGGCGGGATGAGGGGAATGGTAATACGCTGGCTGGGAATTGTATGTGTGATAGGTGGTGGTGGGGTAATGGTATTTTGGAGGTGAGGGTTGGTAAGTTGGTGGAGGTGTCTGATTGGTAAGAGGAGACTTAGGGCCCAGGGCTACCATCACGGCACCCACTTCCTTCTTCTTAGAAATGCCCCCAAACTGTAAGGCTTAATTAGTAGCTTATAGTGCTTCAAAGTTGGTAACCATACCATTCTTAATGCCCTCTTATAGTGGCGGCCTCAACTTGGCGGCCTCTAATCTCCAGCAAGTGGCATACTCACGGAAAGTCCATGTTGGTTTCTTCTTGAGGTTCTGGATGTAGAAAACGTCTGGCGCATTTTCTGTGTTGAACCTGAATCTATCCATGAAGTCAGATGCCATACTTACCCAGTTTGCCCATTTCTTTGGATTCTGACTAATGTACCAGGATAAAGCATCCTGGCGAGACTTCGCATGAACAACTTCATGCAGATTTGTTCGCTCTTGCCCACTCTGATGAGCTTATCTCAGTAGGTCCTTAAATGTACCTTGGGATCACCGGTGCCATCAAAAATTTCAAATATAGGAGGTTTTTAACCCTCCGGTAGCTCCACGTCTGGCTGGATTCACAAATCTTTATAATTCAAATCTTTAACACATTTTCCACCCTCAACACTCTGGACTCTTCCTGTCAACTTCTTTAGTTCTTTAGCCATATTTTGGAGGAGCATGTCCTTCTCGGTTGGTTCGGATATGTGTAGTGTTTTCTGTGGGGTGTGTGGTAGGGTTTCCACGTATATCGGGTTGCCTGGGTGTGTCCCTAGGACTTGAGTATATGGGTGATCATTAATTGAGGTTTGTGGTGGATGGGGGGGAGGGGGTAGGCTGTGGCACGTTCTGAGGGGTATGATAAGTAATTGTTTGTGGGTACAAGTTCGTGTGATGGTGGTGTTGCTGAGGGGTTTATAATGGTGGAGGGTTAATGCTTAGAGGTGGTGTAGGGTTGTGGTATTGATGTGTTGTGGGAGGGTTTTGTGGAGCTAAGGGTGGTGGATTTTGGGTTTGTGTATTTAGGGGTGGCGTTTGATTCTGGGTGGTGGTGTTCTGGTAGTTCATGTCACTGACGTTTAGAGTAAGGGAGAGGTTTGCGAGATTTTGGACCTGCTCAAGCTCTCCTCATAGCTCCAAGATTTTCTACTCCAACCGCAGAACTACCTCATTTTGTCCTGGCGTACTTCTTCCATCTAAAGTACAGATATTCTCTACTATATTAGCATTGTCCTTTCGATTACCACTCAAATCATCCATCTTTCCTCCGACTTTGCTTTTGCTTTTGGGGTGATTAGGTGGAGGAGGAGATGGAGGACCTCTGGATTTGGTGTGGTATGTTGATATGCCAGAATGCACGAAAGAACCTTTGGGAATGGCAATAATCAAAGGAAAGAAAACAAATGGTAACAAAGTCAGTAAGACAAAATAAAAGAGTGTTTGGAATATTTAATCAAGTAACACGTAAGGCATGCAATAGTTCACGTCCTAATTTGGGGACCTCATTCTGCCCGAGGTAGGCCTAAGAGACAAGCAGACTTGGAGAAAATTTATGCCAACATGGCCTCATTCCATTAATGCAAAAAATGAATTAAATCAATCTTTACTAATCAAAATAATAATATGAAGCCACTGACTGCATGAAGCCTTATTACATCGAAATCTAATGAAATCTAACAAGAAAGATAAAGAAAATTTCCTCCTAATCTATTTGGTCCCAAAAGGACCTTCTCCATGCTTTGCTCTTTTGACTCCATCAATCACACTTCCCAGGTCACGCATGTCGAGCATCAAGTAAGCCATTGCCAGCATCCCTCATTCATCATAGCCCATACATTGGCAGTCCCAAAGCCTCTTTCTCATCTTTCCCTCCAACTCCATCAACCCTTGTTCTAAGTGCTCCAACCTCTTTGTCGACTTGTTCGCAATCTCCTTCCATTCTTTTTGTTGTTCCAGATGCTTGGCCTTATATTCGAACACTCTTTTGCGTAACCTCTTGTACTTTACCTGATCCTCAGCCACCTCATCTATGATTCTGTCTTTTAGATTGACCCCCGCTTTGATATCCTCGGTTATGTCGTCCTCCAACCATGAAAGTTAGTAATACATGAGACCAGCGTGGTACCTGTCTTGTTCGATTGTTTCTCCATCTACCATGATGTTTTGGTTCCATATATGCTGGGCCTCGAAATAAATGGAATGACGTCTCTTTTGAAGTCTGCCCTATACTGAGCCATATTGGAAACCCGAGGTATGACCTGCTTTCTCCCAGCTTAGTTCATTACCCCTATAGGGGTGAAAGGGTAAATGCCTCGTAACCCTATCAACACCAATTGAGTGGTCCTTTTGAACTTGATGATGAACTCTCTACTAGAAAACCACTCGAACATCCAATGCACTTGTTCGTCAGTCAGATTACTGAAGAAACGTACCCAACCTTCACCATGGCCGGGCTTTGCAAACCTATACAGAGCAAACATTATCCTCTTCGGATGATGACTAGCGATGTAGTCTTTCAGTTGTCTATGCAAGAGCTCCTGGCGATAATTTCCCCTCTTAAAATGCTCTAGCAGCCAAACTTGTAGTAGAAGATTGCAACCCTCGAAATGTCCAAACCTATGTTTGCACCGATCGAAGGCTCGGTACTTCTCAGCTAGTATCATAGGATTGATGGTGTATTTCTGCCCCTCAATCCCTTCCATCACAATCCTGGCAACCATGGCCAAACGAGTGTGGATTTTCCCTCCTTGCATTGGAAAAATTAGCAAACCCAAGAAGCAACTATGAAGATATAAACTCGGCGGTGAACCCATCCCAATGAGGTAACAGCCAACTACTCATGATGCAAGAGGTATGTCTTGCTTTTAACATACCGCTCATAGAGAAACTCGAAAGGGATGTAGGATTTCTTCAAGCAAACCAACTCTTCATTCTTCTTGAATCCTAACATTTTCAGAAAAACATGTGGAGTATGATTTTCTGGCACCACCAGACTCGGACTATCTAATTGAAGTTTGGCGAAAGCCCCTATTTCTTCTGGAAGAGGAGTCATTTCTATATAGCCAAATCAGAAGACAACTCTCTATTCATCCCAGTACATAGTGGCTTCCTTAACTAATTCTCTGTTCGGTTGAATGTTCAACAAAGACGGCAAATTAACCAATACCCTTCTTACGTGGTTTCTATCACATGGAGCAAGGTCATTCCACCAATCAATCAGCAGAGGTGGGATATTTTCGACCTTGCCGAACCTGGGAATTTCGTACTATATTTTCTGCAAACAAATAAAAAGTTAGCCCTTTCCCCTTCCAAATTCGATTATACGCAATAATGGTAAACATGTTGGCACATTTTCTCCAAGTAATGCATATAACATGATCGTGTCCTTTAGGATTGTGGAAATCCCTTTGGACTTTGGACAAGGCTTATCTAAGCGGAATAATGCGTCGATGACGTTTTAATCCATACTAGGTTTAACACAATACATGTATAAATCAGAGTGGGGTTTTTAAGAGGGTCTAGATTGATACTCTCAAGTGGACGACTTGAGAGGGAAAGGCACGAGACCGTCGAATGCACCGTTGATCGACTAGTCTACCGCCAATAAGTCTTTTCGGTTTTAAAAGGGGGATTTCCAGGAAAGCGCGGACGCTCATCAAGCGCCGCTATGTTGATAATAGACACGAGTTGTATGATGTTGAAAGCATGTAATTATGTGAAAAATATCATGTTGCCAGATATTTTGCATGGTGAAAGCATGTAAGGGTAGTAAATAATACGATGAAAAATAAACAATAGAAAGAAGGGAAAAGTGAAAGACAAAGGAGAGAAGTTAGAATAGTTTACAAAACAATTCGGGAACATAATTAAATGAAACAAATACAGGAGATAGGGACGGGAGATCCATGATATATCAATTTCAAGCAAATACGGGGAGTAGGAAGATGGATGTACATGAAAGAAGTCCAACAATCCACACACGTGAAAATTCATTACAGTAAGAGCCTAAGTATATCCTCAGTTGAATCGCCACGCCTCGTTTAACTAGTCCATGTCACAAAAGATTAGGTAAGGACTCAAATTACCTCAAAGAGAAGGAAGGGGTTAGGCACACTTCGAGGTCCACAATTGTGGGTCCCGACCGAATTTTACGCTATAAGGGAATTATTTGAATTATAATTATCCTATGTGATCACATAAGCTAAAGAAGGATAGGGGACCTAAATTTACAAGACAAACAAATTGCATTTAGGAAAAGAAAGTGGATATACACGATAAATAATTGATACAATCTTTGAAGATTACAAGATAGGGCCTACTTTAATCTAAGTTTCAAACAAGTGTATAAACAATAACTGTTGGGGGGGGGGGGGGCC